>CAUYRH010062698.1:0-30023 GCA_963574655.1 Perodicticus potto | reverse complement strand
TTTCTCCTAACCTTTCAAATATGTACCACCGGTGTGATCCCGCCCTCTATCCTCACTCCCCCCACCCTCCCTCTCCCTCCCCTTCCCTCCCTCTCCCCTTTCCCTATCTTCTTGTGCAATAAGTGGGCTGTAGCCTACACTTGAAAGATAAAGTATCCAATGTTTTGTCTTCTAATAACACAAGGAGATTAGTTCTGAAATACTTTCATCGCCCTATCTTCCATCTTACCTTATCAAAATCAATTAATATTATTATTGTTATTACTATCTTTAAAGGTAATTATTTATTTAGATTTTCCATGATATTTTATCAATCTTTTCTTACTTTTGCTTCTTTTATCATGTTTGTCTTTTGCCCCCTGGGTTCTTAGTTTCATTTTCTTTTTGTGGAATTTCAATCTTCAGTAATGATTTTAAGAATGTGAATTTTTCTACTTCTAGTTTTTAACTTACCTTCACTTTTGAATACTCTTCTGAGTTTAGAGTTCTGGTTTAACAGGTATGATTCTTCAGTAACAAACATATCTCAGTGACTTATAGATTGCATTTTTGCCTTTAAAAATATAATGAGTTTCAATTGTTTGCAGGTATTCTGGTTTCCCACCTCTGGTTGTATTTAAGATGTTAATTTTGTCTTGTTTTTTTCTATAGATTCAACATAATTTCGGGAGAAGATATATTTTTGTTCACCTGACTTAGGATGTCTTATGCTTCTTCAATCTGAGAATTCACGACTTTCATCAAGTGAATAGTGCTTTATATTTATCTTTTAGCTATCAAAGAAATATCTTTATTCTAATTTTTTTTTTGGAATTCCTATCAGCTGAAAAATATTGGGCTTTCTCATTCTTTCCTCCATGTCTCTTAATTTATGCATTGTTTAATCTCTAACTTTCACATATATACCTTTCATTCTATCATGGTTAACTTCCTTATTGATAAAACTTTTTATTGATACATGATAGGTGTACATATTGTGGAGGTACATATGATAATTTGATAAGTTTATATAATGTATAAAGATCAAATCAGGGTAACTAGGATATCCATCACCTCAAATATTTATCTTTTCCCTTATGGTAGAAACATTTGAATTATTCTCTTCTAGCTATTTTGAAATGGACAAGATAACTATTAACTCACTTTACTGATCTATCGAATATGAGGTCTTATTTCTTCTATCTAACCATATAGTTTTACCCCCTAATCAACTTCTTCCCCCTGCACCCCAACCTTCCTGGCCTCTGGTAACCACCAATAATCTCTGTCTTCATGAGATCTACTTTTTCAGCTTCCATACATGTGTATGAGTGAGAACATGCAATATTTTTATTTCTATGCCTGGCTTATTTCACTTGACATAATGATCTCCAGTTCCATCTATGTTGCTGAAAAGGACAGGATTTCACTCTCTTTGATGGCTGAATAATATTCCAGTGTGTATACATTTCATGTTTTCTTTAGCCATTTATCCATTGATGGGCACTCAGGTTGATTACATATATTTGCTATTGTGAATAGTGCTGCAATAATCATGGGACTGAAGAATCCCTTCAATATATTGATTTCCTTTCTTTTGAATATACACCCAGTAGTGGAATTGCTGGCACAGGTGGTAGTTCTATTTTTAGATTTTGAAGAGCTCCTGTACTGTTTTCCATGGTGGCTGTACTAATTTACATTCCTACCAACAGTGTTCCCCTTTCTCTATGTCCTCTCTAGCATTCATTATTCTCTGTCTTTTTAATAAAAGCCATATTAACTGTGTTGAGATAAGATACCACTGTAGGCTTTTTTTTTAATCTTTAAATTAGTATGTGCATGCATTTTTTTTTTAATTGTTGAGGATTCATTGTGGGTACAGACAGGTTACACTAATTGCATTTGTTAGGTGAAGTCCTTCTTATAATTGTGTCCTACCTCCAAGAGGTATGTCACACACTGTGACCCCCACTGCTCTATCCTTCTCTCTTTCTTCTCTCCCCATCTCCCATCCCCACTGTGTACTAGATTATTAACTGTCCTCATATCAGACTTTAATACATAGGATTCTTGCTTCTCTATTCTTGTGATGCTTTACTAAGAATAATGTGTTCCACTTCCATCCAGGTTAATACAAAAATGGAAAGTCTCCATCTTTTTTAGTGGCTGAATAGTAGTTCATTGTATACATATACCACAGCTTGTTAATTCATTCCTGGGTTGGTGGGCATTTAGGCTGTTTCCACATTTTGGCGATTGTAAATTGAGCAGCAATAAACAGTCTAGTGCAAATGTCCTTATGGTAAAAGGATTCTTTTTCTTCTGGGTAGATACTCAGTAATGGGATTGCAGGATCAAACGGGAGGTCTAATATGAGTTCTTTGAGGATTATCCATACTTCCTTCCAAAATGGTTGTATTAGTTTGCAGTCCCACCAGCACTATAACAGTGTTCCCTTCTCTCCACATCCACTCCAGTTATCTGCAGTTTTCAGATTTTGTGATGTGGGCCATTCTCACTGGGGTTAGATGATATCTCAGGGTGGTTTTGATTAGCCTTTCTCTAATAATTAGGAATGATGAGCATTTTTTCATATGTTAGCCATACGTCTGTCTTCTTTATAGAAAGTTCTATCATCTCTTGCCCAGTGACCTAAGGGATTGTTGGCTCTTTTTATGTTAATTAATTTGAGTTCACTGTAGATCCTAGTTATCAAGCTTTGGTCTGATTCAAAATATGCAAGTATCCTTTCCCATTGTGTAGGTTGTCTATTTGCTTTGTTTTTTTTGTCTCCTTAGCTGTACAGAAGCTTTTCAGTTTAATTAAGTCCTGTTTGTTTTTGTTGTTATTGCAATTGCCACAGAAGTCTTCTTCATAAAATCTTTCCCCGGACTGATAAATTCAAGTGTTTTCCCCACAGTTTCTTGAGGATTTTTTTGTTGTTGTTTCTTAGATTTAGATCTTTTATCCATCTTGAATCACTTTTAGTGAGTGAAGAAAGGTGCGGGTCCAGTTTTAGTCTTTTACATGTGATTATCCAGTTCTCCCAGCACCATTTATTCAATAGGAATTATTTCCCCAAGTATATGTTCTTGTTTGGTTTATCAAAGATTAGGTGGCTATAAGAAGTTAGTTTCATTTCAGGTTTTCTATTCAGTTCCAGATATCCATGTCTTTATTTTTGTGCCAATACCATGCTGTTTTGATCACTATGGCCTTGTAATACAGCCTGACATCTGGTAGGCTGATGCTCCTGGCTTTATTTTTATTACTAAGAATTGCCTTGGCTACGTGGGGTCTTTTTCTGGTTCCATATAAAACATACATTTTTTTCAAGTTCTTCAAAATATGATGTTGGTATTTTAATAGGGATTGCATTGAATCTGTAGATTGCTTTGAGAAGTATAGACATTTCAACAATGTTGATTCTAACCAGCCATGATCATGGTATGTTCTTCTGTTTGTTAATATCTTCTGCTATTACTTTTCTTAGGGTTTCAAATTATCTTTATAGAGGTCCTTTAACTTTGTTGTTGGGTATATTCCTAGGTATTCCATTTTCTTTGAAGGTACTATGAAGGGAATTATGTCCTTCATTAGCTTCTCATCTTGGTGGTTATTGGCATGTATAAAGGCTACTGAATTGTTGACATTGATTTTGTACCCTGAGACATTATTTTTTGATCACTTCCAGCAGCCTTGGGGTAGGGTCTTTGGGTTTCTCTAAGATCATATCATCCATCAGTAAAGAGAGAGAGTTTGACCTCCTTTGCCCCCATTTGGATGCCCTGTATTTCCTTCTCTTGCCTGATTGTATTAACTAGAACTTCTAGCACTATGTTGAATACTAGTGGTGATAGAGGACAGCCTTGTCTGGTTCTAGTTCTAGGTGGAAAAGCTTTCAGTTTTACTCCATTCAGTATAGTATTAGCTGTCAGTTTGTCATAGATGACTTCAGCCAGTTTAAGAAATATGCCACCTATGCCTATGTTCTTCAGAGTTGTAATTAGAAAAGTATGCTGAATTTTATCAAATGTTTTTTTTACATATATTGAGAAGATCATATGATCTTTGTTTTTGCTTCTGTTGATATGATAATTTATGTTTATGGACTTGCATATGTTAAACCAGCCTTGTATACCTGAGATGAAACCTACTTGATCATGATGAATGATGTTTTTAAGGTGTAGCTGTAATTACTATTGGCTAGGATTTTATTCATAATTTTTGTACCTATATTCATTAGTGAAATTGGTCTGAAATTCTCCCTTTTAGTTGGGTCATTTCCTGGTTTTGGTATCAGGGTAATGTTCACTTCATAGAATGTGTTGGGGAAGATTCCTTCATTCTCAATTTTTTGAAATAATTTCTGCAGTATCGGTATTAGCTCTTCTTTGAAAGTTTGATAGAATTCTGGTGTGAAGCCATCTGGACCAGGGCTTTTTTTTTTTTTGTCAGGAGATTTTTTTATTGTTTCTTTGAACTCAGTTCTTGAAATAGGTCTATTCAAGAAATCTAATTTTTCCTGCTTAAGTCTAGGGAGAGGGTATGATTCCAGGTATTGATCTATTTTCTCCACATTGTCAAATTTCTGGGTGTAGAGTTTCTTTTCTTTTCTTTTTTCTTTTTTTTTAGAGACAGAGTCTCACCCTGTCACCCTCAGTAGAGTGCTGTGGTGCCACAGCTCACTGCAACCTCAAACATTTGGGCTTCAGTGATTTTCTTGCCTCAGCCTGGGAATATACATGCCTGCCACAACACCCAGCTATATTTTTGTTGCAATTGTCATTGTTGTTTAGCAGGCCCAGGCTGAGTTTGAACCCACCTGCCTCAGTGTAGGTGGCTGGTGCCGTAACCGCTTAGCTACAGGTGCTGAGCCTAGAGTTTCTTATAGTATTCAGATATAGTCTCTTGTATTCTGTGGCTGTGCTGTTATTTCTCCTATTGTTTCTGATTGAGGTTATTAGAGATTTTACTTTTCTGTTTCTAGTTAATCTGGCCAAAGGTTTATTGATTTTATTTATTTTTTAAAAGAAACACCTAATTCATTTCACTAATTTTCTGAATGATTCTTTTGTTTTCAATTTAATTCATCTCTAATTTTGGTTATTTCTTTTCATCTACTAGGTTTGAGATTAGATTGTTCTTCTTTTTCCAACTCCATATGATAGTTCAGATAGTTTGTTGATGCACTCTCTTTCAGTTTTTTGAATGTAGGCATCTAATGAAATAAATTTCCCTGTTAAGACTGCTTTTGCTGTATCCCACAGGTTTTGGCAACTAGTGTCTTCATTGTTGTTATGTATAGGGAATTGAACGATTTCCTCTTTTATGTCTTCCTAACCCAACTATCATTCAACAGACGGTTGTTTCATCTCTAAGTCTTTGTGCGGGGATGAACATTTTTGTTGGAGCTGAATTCCACTTCTATTGCCTTATGTCCAGAGAAGATATAAGGTGTAATTTCTATTCTTTTAATTTTGCTGAGGTTTGATTTGTATCTTAGGATGTTGTTGATTTTGGAGTATATACCATGGGATGGTGAGAACAATGTATATACCTTAGCTTTGAGATGGTGTGTTCTGTACATGTCTATTAATCCCATTTTTTTCTAGGAAAACATTTAAGCCCTGTGCATCTTTGTTTAGTTTCTGTTTAGAGGATCTGTCCAGTTCTGTCAGAGGGGTGTTGAAGTCTTCAGCTATTATGGTGTTACAGGATATCATTCAGACCCATCAAGGTCTGTTTCATACATCTGGGAGCATTTTAGTTGGGTGCATAAGTATTTAAAATTGAGATGTCTTCTTGTTGCATTATTACTTTGACTAGTATAAAGTGTCCATCTTTGTCTCTCTTAACTTTAGTGTCTTTAAATCTGCTTGTATCTGAAAATTAGATTACAACTCCTCCTTTCTTCTGATTTCCACTTGCTTGAAATACTGTTTTCCAAGCCCCGTCCTTCAGAGCTAGGTATGTCTCCTGGAGACAACATGAACAACATGTGGATGGCTTGTGCTTTTTTTTTTTAATCACAGCCAGCCTGTGCCTCTTCAGTGGTGAGTTCAGCCCTTTGACATTTATTGAGAGAATTGATAAGTGTGGTGGAGTTCTATTTATCTTATTTTATGAAAGTCTGTTGTGTAGTTTTATCCTTTGGGCCATTGTGAAATTACATTTTGACCTTTAAACTTTAGGGTATTTACATTGTTAGAGGTCCATTGTGGTGGACAGTGTTGAGAAGAGGTCTACATATTTCCTGAAAAGCTGGTCTTGTTGTGGTGAATTTCTTCAGTGCTTGTACATCTGCAGAAGATTTTATTTTTACATTAATTTTGAAGTTCAGTTTAGCAGGGTAGAGAATTCTGGGTTGATAATTGTTTTGTTTGAGAATGTTGAAGGTGAATGATCATGCTTAGAAGGTTTCATTTGAAAATTCTGCTAATCGTAATGGCTCTGCCTCTATCGGTCGATTGGCACTTACTCCTTGCTGCTCGTAGAATTTTTTCTTTTATTTTGACTTTGGAAAGGTTCATTACAATGTGTCTTGGAGAGGCTCTGTTTGAATTGAGATGATCCAGGGTTTGATATCTACCTGAAAGGAGAGTATTGGGGTCTTTAGTAAAACTTGGGAAGTTTTCTTTTGTCATGGTCACCAATGGGACTTCTATTCCTTTGGAACAATCTTCTTTCCCTTCAGAAATCCCTATTATTCTTATATTTGAATGCTTCAAGGAGTCTCATAGTTCTCTAAGTGCCTGTTCTGCTTTCTCTCTTTTCTTTTCTACCTCTTTAACTACCTGGGTTAACTCAAACACTTTATCTGCCAGCTCTGAGGTTCTTTCCTCTCTATGATCTAACCTATTTTTGATACTTTCCATTGTATCTTTACATTCCCTGATTGTCTCCTTCATTTCCTTAAGCTCCGTCATATCCTTTCTGTATTTGACACATATCTCTCATTTGATTTTTGTTTGTCTTTCCATTTTTTCTCCCATTTCTTTTATTGTCTTTATTATCCATATTTTAAATTTACTTTCTGTCAAGTCCATTAATTCCTCATAGGCAGAATCTTCTGCAGGAGCTGTTTCATGGTCCCTTGGGGGACTTTCTCTGTTTTGGTTTTTCATGTTGCCTGAATTTTTCTGTTGGTTCCTCCTCACGTGTTCTATCTTTTTGTTCGCCTCCTGGTCCTCCTTTTTCCTTCTCACTGGCTCCTTTGTTTCAAACAGAAGTCCTTGCTCTTGATGACAGTATGTTGCAATATGTTGTCAGGACACTGTGTTTTTTTTAGGAGACAGAGAGCGCAGCCAGCAATTTCTATGGTTCTTACTCTAAACATAGTTGCCTTTGGTGATCATCTGATTGTTTCCTCAGCATTCAGACCCTTCTTGTTTGGGATTTTAAAGCTCACAAGAATCCTTCAGGAGCAGGTCTCATGTGCCCTCCAAATCCAGTTTCCGTGGGATGTGGGAGTCCTGCAGCCTGTCCCAAGAGTGGAGTTCTGATCCTGGCAGGTGGAATTAAGGCAGCTGTGCTTTAGGACCTGCTAAGACTTTCTCATGACCTTCCCACAATGGTAGCCCCCTGGCCCACAAGAACTTCTCAGTATGCCACTAAATCTATGGCAAGTCCACTTCAACTGGCATTCAAATCTGGTTGCTGTCTACTGTTTGAGTTCACCCACTCTTCTGAGCTTGCCACTCAATGTGCAGCTTCCCTCAACAACTGAAAACTCTCGAAAGGCTTTCTCTTTTCTTGGGCCTCTGTGGACAGCCAGCTGATCTCAGCCATTCCCAGTCACTTGCCTAATTCATCAGATTTCCACCACTCAGGATCATATGCTATATCCAGCTCACTACCTCCTCGCTATGTTCACTGAGCTATGACTCTGGGTAAGGTCCCTACACCAGGTATGGCTGGGTTCTCTCTTTTCCCTCAGTCATTCTAGAAGAGCTCAGCTGAACCATCCTTCTGGTCCTCCATCTTGCTTGGCCCCATAATTGTGGTTTTGATTTTCATTTTCTGATGATTAGTGATATTGAACATTTTTTCATGTACTTGTTTTATCTGTCTGCCTTTTGTATATCTTCTTTTGGGAAATTTTTTTTCTCAATCTTTTAATATTGTTTTAATTCCTTTAATATTTACTTGTTTTAGTTTTAGCTGGATAAGTTTCAAATATTTTCTTTCATTTGATGTGTTGTTGCTTCACTTTGTTGTTTTCTTTCCTGTTTCTGTACAGAAGTTTTTAGCTTGGTATAATCCTGTTTGTCTATTTTTGTTTCTTCTGTTCTTTTGAGCTTTGACCAGGAAAATGACGTGGATTATTTTCCCAATGTTTTCTTTTGGTAGTTTAATAGCTTCAGGTCTTAGACTTAAGTTTTTAATCATTTTTAGTTTGATTTTCTTATATGTCCAGAGATAAGAGGTAGAGTTTCATTCTTTTGGTTATGATAATCTGGTTTTCCCAGCACCATGTATTGAAGAGGTTGTTTTTTCCTCATTATGTGTTCTTAGTGCCTTTGTCAAAAATAAGTTGACTGTAAACATACGGCTTTACATTTAGGGTTCTCCAATCTCTTCCATTGTTCTATGAATCTATTTTTCTGCTAGTACCATGCTGATTATAGCATATTTTGAAGTCAAGAATTGTGATGCCTCCAGCTTTGTTCTTTTTGCTCAGGATTGCTTTAACTATTTGGGATCTTTTGTAATTCAATATAAATTTCAGGATTTTAAAAAATGTTCTCTGAAGAATCAGCTTTTCTATTTATTACTTCCTTTTTACTTGTTTTTAATCTGTATCTAAACTTGTTCATTATATTTCATGAAGTTTCACTAAAGTTATGTCTAGTAAAAGTTTTCTGCTTTATTCTGTTAGTATGTTGAATTACATTGATTGATATATGAATATTAAGTGAATGTTTGCATTCAGAAATAAACTTCACTTGATCATGATATGTCATCTTTTATAAATTGTTGGTTTTTATTTGCTAATACTTTGTAAGGATTTTTGTTTCTCCTCCAACATGAAGAATATTGGTCTGAAATTTTCTCTCTTTTTTTAATAGTATCTTTTTCTGGATTTCTTTTATCATTTGAAGTTAGACTCCTGAAATTTTTTGAGAAGTATTCCTTCTTTTATTACCCGAAATAAATTGTATAAAATTTTGTGATTTCTTCCTAGAATGCTTGACTAAAATTCTCCAGTGAATCCATCTAGGACTGGAGTTTTCCTTGTGGTAAGGTTTTTTATTAAAGAAATGAAATTTCTTTTGTTTAATATATAAGCATGTATATATTTTATTTCATCTAGTGTTAATGTTGGGAAGTTGTATTTTTAATGGATTTTATTTATTTTATCTACGATGCCAATTAATTGGCATATAGCAGTTTGTAATATTCTCTTATTTTTCATTTAGGATCAGCAGTAATAATCCTTCTTTAATTTCTTATGTTGGTAATATCTATTCACTCTTCTTAATCAGACTAACAAGAGGTCTATCACTTTTGTTGATCATTTGAAGAAAGAATTTTGGCTTTTTGAAAATATTTGAGAAATAAAAATTGTATATATTTAAGGCTCACACATGATGATGTGCTATACATATACATGTGTGTAATGATTATTACATTCAAGTTAATTAACACATCCATTATCACTTATAGCTATTTGTGTATGAGGGGTAAGGGTACTCAAAATCTGCTCTCTTATCACATTTCAAGTAAACAATACGGTATTATTATAGTCCCCATACTGTGTCTCTTAAAACTGAAACCTGAAAGTTTGTCCTCTTTGACCAACATCTCCCTATTTTCTCTATCCTTTAGCTCATGGTAAGTATAGTTATGTTTTTTGTTTGTTTGTTTGTTTGTTTGTTTTCTGTAAGTTTGACTTTTTAGATTTCACATATAAGTGAGGTCACATAGTATTTTTGCTTTGTGCATGGCTTATTTCATTTAGCATAATGTCCTCTGAGTTCATCATGTTGCAGATAGCAGGTTCACCATCCTTTTAATGCCTGAAGGTATACATATATGCCATATTTTCTATAGTCCCTTGTCAATGGACTCTTAGGTAGGAAACATTTGGCTTTTAAAACTTTCTCTCTTATATATCCTCTGTATTATGAATTTGTACCCTTATCTTTTAAAATCGTATTCCTTTCAATTTTTGGTTTAACTTTTTTTCCAGGTTCTTAAGATTGAAAATTAAATCATTAATTTTAGAACATTCCTTGTTTCCTAATGTAAGTATATAGGGCTATATTTTTTGTTGCTTAATAGAGCTTTAACTGCATTATATCAAATCTGAGATGTTTTATTTTATCATTCAATTGAAGTATTTTCTAATTTCTCTTGTGATTTCTTCTTTGATCCATAGATTATTTAGAAGTGTGTTTTCATTTAAAAACATTTTTTGTTTTCCTAGATATATTCTTGCTATTGATTTTTGATTTAACTCTGGGGTGGTTTGAGAACATATATGGAGTTATTTCAATACATGGAAATGTAGTCAGATGTGTTTTATGGTCCTGCATATCATTTATAGTAGTGAACATATTATGTGCATCCAAAAGTAATATTTAGTCAACATTTGGTGTAGTGTTCCATAAACACCAATTACCTGAAGGTGATTGATATGTTTTTCAGATTTATGTATTTACCAATTGCTTCATCAATTAGACAAATGTGTTAAAATCTAGTATGATCAGTGGAATTATCTATTTCTCCTTTTTGAGTTTGTTAATTTTTGCTTTATGTATTTGACACCTTTGCTACTAGGTGCACATACATTTATGATCATTAGATTTTCTTGGCAAATTGACCCTTTTATAACTAAGACACATCTCTCTTTATATCTTGTAATACCCTTTGTTTTGAAGTCTTCTTAATCTGACATAAAATTGTTACTACAGTCTATTTTTTTACTTACCTTGTATATGTTTCCATTGATTTACTTTCAACACATGTGTATCTTTAAAGTGTGCCTGTTGTAGGTAGCTTTATTATCTATTCTGACAATGTCTCCCTTGCATTTGGAATGTTTAGAATATTACCATTAATGTAACTATGATATATTTGGATTAGGGTGTAAGATTTTTATTACTGGCTGTTTGTTTGTCTTTTGTGTTTCTATTTCTCTGTTCTCTTTAAGATTATTTAAATTTGCCTTTTTCTTTTTTTAGAATTTCCATTTAACCTACTAGTTAGTTCTTTAAGTATACTTTTTTACATTACATTTTTGTGACTGCAATAGGAATAACAATATGCATCCATAACATTCCACAGTCAGTTAATAGAGTTAATAGTATGCTACTTCACATAAAATGTGCAAAAATAGTAACCTATGTCCATGTCCTAACCCCTGGAGTCCCTTACCCTATAGTTGCCATATGTGTTCCATATGCATTCCTAAAAAACTTCAGAGGACAATGTTATACTTATTGTTTTAAACAGAAATATGTGCCTTAAAGAATCTAAAAAGAAAAAAAAAAACGCTACATACACATCTGTTAACAATAAATTTCCTTTACATCTATTACTGTGAGCCATTTTGAATCAGTGGATATAGTGATTAAAAGACCATGAAGGCTATGTTAAATAGTTCAATGAAAATATTTCAGACTGTATATGAAGTCTGCACATTGTGCCCCATGATTGCACCGATGACACAATTATGATTTAATAAAAATTAAAAAAAAAATAACACAAATAAGCTTGAGTCATTACATTTACCTAGAATACTTTATAATTATTAAATGGATATTCAGCCAGGTATAGTAGTTACAGTATGTTCACGCCTGAAATCCCAAAGGCTGGGGCTAAGGTGGGAGGATCACTTGAGCCCAGGAGTTTGAGACCAGCCTGGGTAGCATACTGGGACCTCATCTCTAACAAAAAATTAAATAAATATTATCTGGGGATAGTGGCATGTGCCTGTAGGCCTAACTACTCAGGAGGCTGAGATGGGAAGATCACTTAAGCCCAGGAGTAATAATGAAAGGAAAACTAAAAAACTCCTATACAGTTGAGTCTGAAACTTATTTATATTGAAGGAGTTGAGGTATTAGGAGGATGGAAGAATAAACATTTTAGAACTTGCCTTTTCTACCATTCCCATCACAGGTGCACTCCAACTTCCTGAATCTGTTCCAGTCCACACACCCAGGGAGTCTCTTGTTTGAGGTACTGGTATTTGCTGAGCGGCTGAGTGAGGGCCGGAACGCAGCCCACTACCGAGCTGTGAACTGGCATTACAATGAACAGTCACTGCATGAAGCCCTCTTTGGGGATGGGTCACGACTGGCAGACCGTCTACTTGCCCTGGTCATCCACCCTGAGGAGGATGTTCAGATCCAGGCCTGCAAAGTCATAGTCAGCCTGCAGTGCCCCCAGGACTTGGTAGCCCGGTCCTCCTCCTGCCAGCCCAGTTCTTCCTACTTTAAAAACGGGGAATAAAAATAAGGAGAGCCAATAAATGAGTATGGGAGAGAAGCTTGAAGCTTCTTAAAGCTTGAGCGTGTGTCTGTGGTCTTCCAGGGCTGGGGGAGACGTCCTTCAGTATAACCTCTGCCCCAGAGCATGGTAGAGCATTGGGTATATCACCCCCAAACACATCCCCATTTCCATATTTGGGGGACTGACTCAACTCTTCTCTTTTCAAACCTGAATGTGGAGCCAAGGCTTTCAGGAGGTTAGAGAAGGCAGGATTGAGGCCTAAAGCCAAATGTAATCAACAAGAGACAGGATTGCATTGGATTAGTCAACACGGGCTGGGATATGCCACAGTGACAATCTTCACATCTCACTGGTTTAAAAATGGCAAAGGTTATTTCTCATTCACACCACATGCCACATTGCAGGTCAATTAGAGGGTTGAAGGGCAGGCTTCTTCTCTGTGTCATCCTCACTCAGGGACTTAGGCCCAGGGAGGCTCCTTTTGTCTCTACAGAAGGAAAGGGGATGTGGCAGTGATAAATGGCTCTTCAAATTTCCACCAAAATGATGCTTACCACTTCTCACATTTCATTGGCCAAAATGGGTAGGGAAGATCAGTCTTACCATGTGTCCAAGGAAGAACTGAAAAAATTTGGCTGGCTTGGCGCCTGTGGCTCAACAGGCTAAGGTGTCAGCCACGTACACCTGAGCTGGCGGGTTCGAATCCAGCCCGGACCGCCAACAACAATCCAGCCTGGGCTGACAGCTGCAACCAAAAACTGGCCAGGCGTTGTGACGGGCGCCTGTAGTCCCAGCTACTTGGGAGGCAGAGGCAAGAGACTTCGCTTGAGCCCAGGAATTGGAGGTTGCTGTGAGCTGTGATGCCACGGTACTCTATCCAGGGTGACAGTTTGAGGCTCTGTCTCAAAAAAAAAAAAAAAAGAAAGAAAAATTTGGTGACAATTAATGACAGGGACCTGCAGGCATACTGGGTAGGAGTGGGATCTCTGGAGTCAGACTGCTAGGTTCGAATCCAGCTCTATCACTAGCTGTGTGACCTCGGGGTAGCCATTAAGTGTATTTGAGCTTTAGTCTTCTCATCTGTAAAACGAATATAATAAAACCTCACGAGACTGTTGGGAAAATCTGAGTTAATGAATGTAAGGCGCAGTGTTCTGTATGCATTCCCAATGACCAGCTATGAATTCTTCATTGATAAAATGAAAGATTAGCACCAAAGAGATCGCTGGAGAGTGTCGAGTCCAATATCTCTCTAGTCTGTTCAGGTAATGGGCACTGGATCCTAGAGTCCTTTTTACGAAGCACCCTGAAATTCCATTGGAACTTAGCTTTGGAAACCAGAGTGATTGTGTAACATAAAACCATAATTGTGAAGTCTCTTGAGAACAAGAAGACTGTCAAACAAAATATAGTCACTCAACCTTTGAGATTTTCCCATTCATTTGCATTTCCCATTTGTTCATTAGCTGTTTTATCTGTGAGTCCTTGATGGCAAACAAACAGTAGTGGTTGCTAATGGTTTAAGAAAATGTCATGGGAGAAAAACCTAATATTGGAGCTGTTCATAGTCTGTTATCTAGGAAGCAGGACATTGTCCCACCATGGGAATCCAGCTCTCTTTATTTTAATTTTTTTTTTTTTTTTTGAGACAGAGCCTCAAGCTGTCACCCTGGATAGAGTGCTGTGGCATTACAGCTCACAGCAACCTCCGATTCCTGGGCTCAAGCGACTCTCCTGCCTCCGCCTCCCAAGTAGCTAGGACCACAGGCACCTGCCACAACGCCCGGCCATTTTTTTGGTTGCAGTCATCGTTGTTTGGTGGGCCCGGGCTGGGTTTGAACCCACCAGCTCAGGTGTACGTGGCTGGCGCCTTAGCCTGTTGAGCCACAGGCACCGAGCCATCCAGCTCTCTTTAGAAGTAGGATTTGAAAACCATAATCTTATCCAGGACCAACTCTGGCATTTTATTGAAAAGAAAACAAACCCAAAGGAGAAAAGTAACTTTCCTGAGGTCATGTGACTAGTCTGGGGCAGCAATAGGATTTCAGCTTCCTACTATTGGGATTCTTTAATTTCATATTTTTTGGCCTGAGCCTTGGGATAGTGGGCCATGAATTCTCAGTCAAACATGTGGAAGTTGAAAAAGACCTTGATGCTTCTGGCTTTTACAGGCCAGTTTGGGACTGAACTATCTAAGGAAATCTGTCCCCATGTAATCCCTGCTCCAGGGTCACATTATTGGTGTGGGTGAGGGTGGTGGTTGTGGACAAAAATGGGGGGTTCATCAGAGAGAGCTAGTTTCTACAGAAGGACCAAGCTCATAGCTATTGCTCAAGGTCAGACTTGTAACCCCTGAGTCACTACTAGGTCTGAATCAATATCCTTTGTCTCTCTCTTGAGTTCAGGACTGAAATTGCTCTTTCTGATACTTAGAGACCCTGTAGCACCCCAGTGGACCTTGGCAATTGCCAACATCACCCAGCCTACCCCTTGACCCAGCATCACCAGCAAGGGGCTGGGCATCACATTCAAATTCTCTTCCCTGCCAAATCTGCCCAGTGCTCCTATTTCCACTGCTACTGTCCTGTCCTCTACATCAGGACTTTTCCAACTTCTATTTTCTCCAACCCTACACATTCCAGGTGAATCAGAATCCCATATCACACCATCCTCAGAAACCTTCATGGGATCTCTTTTGCCATAGGGAACTATTTTCTCAGCCTCAAAGCAAAGTCACATGATCTAACAAATAGAAATGTACCTTTAGCGAAAGCAGGTTGAATTTTGTCCATGATGTTTGTGGTCATTGAATCCCTTTCTTACATGACACAGCTAAATGAATTAGCTTTGCATTCTAGGCCCTTCACAATGATCCTCTTGCCCGCCACAAGCCTGCTGTGCCAAATCTCTGCTCCAGCCAGACTGGAGCACACAAGTCATTGCTGCCGTGATCATACCAGGGGTAGTCTTTCCTCAAAGCTGTGGCACAACCTTCCCCCTGCCTACAACGCTGGAAAGGCCTGCCTTCTCCTTCCCTCTGGTCTGTGTGTGCCTCTAGTGACTTCAAAGCTGAACCACACCCCATGGCAGCCTAAATCCTTCTTCCACTGTACCAGCCTTCAGTACTTTGGCAGCATTTCTCGTTTGAATTTCTCCCTTGGCATTTGGCAAATTAAAGCTTGGATCTTACAAACCTTGGGGTTTTTTTGTCTTGTTCCTTTTTTTGCAGTAGAGTAATCTGACTGCTTATTCCAAGCCTGAAGGAAGAGCCCGCTCAGGGTGGGCACATGATAGCAACCGGCTGATGGTAGGTAATGAAAGGAGAACTTGAAGTGGGCAGAATGCAATTGGAGTGGTGTAGTACTTACCTTTTGCTGTGTGACAAATAGCAACAAAACTTAGTGTATCTGGATCTGAGTCTGATCAAGAGAGAGAAACCACACAGTAATTTGAACAGAAGATTTTAAAACAAGGGATTGGAGTAGCAATTAGTAAGGAGCAAAGAGACCCCTATAGAATACATGAACAGCAGACATAGGAGCAGCCCGACCCCCAGGGCTGAGATAGCCCACCCAAGGAAGAGACACTACACCCCTCCCTCGAGGCTGAGATCCAGAACTTGCTGGGAGAGCGTCTGGTGCTCACTAGATGGCGGAGAAGGCAGAGAAGTTGTTGTACTGTCATGCTAGTGGAACCTGCCAGAAATGCACTCTCTAGGAAGCTCTTCATGGGGAGACAAGGAAACAAAGCCACCCCACTACCAAACCACCTGAGTAGGGGCAGGGGAAGCTGCTACCTGCTGAGTGCTGCTGGCTTCCATGTACCACAGGAGCCTGGTGCTGGAGAACTTGTGGGTGCTGCAGGAGCCCGAGGCTGGGCAAGCCTTGTGCACACAGCTGGCAGGTACTGGAGGAGCTGCAAAAGCTGCAGAAGGTAGCTTGCGCTACAGCCCAGAGGCAGCTGTGCTCAGAGAAGCTGCTAGACGTGGGGTGCTGCTGGGAAAGCTGTTTGGGCTGCAGGAACCTGTAGATAGAGATTCTCAACCTGTGGGTCGTGACCCACAGGAATTGTATTAAAGGGCTGCAGCATTAGGAAGGTTGAGAACCACTGCTCTAGATCAAGCACACTGCAACCCAGAGGCAAAATCCTTTTCCTCCTGCAATGGCTCTCCAGCTCCCTTCCTCTTAGCAATTTAAAATATTTGCAGCCTGGTGCTCACACCTGTAATCTGAGCACTCTGGGAGGCTGAGGTGGGAGGGTCACTTGAGCTCAGGAGTTCAAGACCAGCCTGAGTAACAGTAAGACAACATTTATATTAAAAAAAAAAAAAAATTAGCCTGGGCGGCGCCTGTGACTCATGGTGGAGGGCGCTGGCCCCATATACCGAAGGCTCAAACCCAGCCTCGGCCGAACTGCAAAACAGAAAAATAGCCGGGCAGGCTATTAATAGTTATGGCAGATGCCTGTAGTCCCAGCTACTCAGGAGGCTGAGGCAAGAGAATCGCCTAAGCCCAGGAGGTTGCTGTGAGCTGTGTGACACAATAGCACACTACCCAGGGCGACAGAGTGAGACTCTATGTCAAAAAAAAAAAAAAAATTAGCCTGGTGTTGTGGCTGGCTGTAGATCTATCATCCCAGCTATTTGGGAGGCTGAGGCGGGAGGATCACTTGAGCCCAGGTTGCTGTGAGCTAGGCTGAAGGTATGGCACTCTAGCTGGAGTGACAGGTGGAAACTCTTGTCTCAAAAAAAGGAAAAAGAATAAGCATATGTTATCTCTTACAGGAACTGGGGGGTATCTTGGCTGGCTGGTTCTGGCTCAGCAAAACTGTGGTTAGCCAAGTCTTTGCCCAGGGGTGCTGTTATCTGAAGACCTGACTGAACTGGAGGATCCCCTTCCAAGATGGTACACTTATGGGATTGGTGATTTGGTGCTGGCTGTTGGCAGGAGGCCTCAGTTTTTCTTCATGTAGGCATCTTCACAGGGATGTTTGAAAGTCATCTTGATGTAGCAACTGGTTTCCCCTAGAGCAGAGTTCTCAACCTGTGGGTCGCGACCCCTTTGTAACAATGAAAATACATTGAGGCATTAGGAAGGTTGAGAACCACTGCCCTAGAGTGAATCATCCAAGAGAAAGCAGAATAGACCAGGTGCGGTGGCTCATGCCTGTAATTCTAGTACTCTGAGAGGCCAAAGTGAGTGGATTGCTTGAGCTCAGGAGTTTGAGACCAGCCTCAGCAAGAGCAAGACCCCATCTCTAAAAAATAGGCATTGTGGTGGGTTCTTGTAGGTCCAGATACTTAGGAGGCTGAGGCAAGAGGATTGCTAGAGTTGAATCCAAGAGTTTGAGATTGCTGTGAGCTCTAACACCATGGCACTCTACCAGGGCCAAGAAAGTGAGACTCTGACTCAAAAAAAAAAAGGAGAGCACAAGTTGCAACACCTTTTCTTTCTTTTTTTTTTGAGACAGAGCCTCGAGCTGTCCCCCTGAATAGAGTGCTGTGGCATCACCGCTCACAGCAATCTCCAATTCCTGGGCTCAGGCGAGTCTCCTGCCTCTGCCTCCCAAGCAGCCGGGACCACAGGTGCCCGCCACAACGCCCAGCCATTTTTTAAATTTTTTTTTTGGTTGCAGCCGCCATTGTTGTTTGGCGGGTCCAGGCTGGATTCGAACCCACCAGCTCAGGTGTACGTGGCTGGCGCCCCAGCCCGCTGAGCTACAGGCGCTGAGCCAAGAAGCTGCAACACCTTTCTAACCTAATCTCAAAAGTCATACATTGCCACTTCCACCACATTCTGTCCTTCTAATAGTGAGTCCAGTCACCATTCAGAGGAAAGGGAATTAAGCTTTACCTAAGAGAAGAATATCAAAGAATTTGTGAACACTTAAAAACTACTACAGGGAGCATCATTCATCAAGGACTAACTGAACACCTACTATGTGCTCAGCAGCTAGACGCACCTGTCTCTCCAGAGAGAGGTTCCCTGCCAAAAAGAAAAAGTTTTAACCAATAGTTGCCACTCCATCCCTTCCCTCTGACTTCCTTCCAGCTGGGTAGCTGGTTTTCTTACCTGCAGACTTATTTTAGTTTCAGGAAATTATATTTCCAACAAAACATCTATTCTTTTCAGTTGATTCTGAGAAAGCTTCAAAGAAGAAAAGGGATTTGAATTTGGTCTGTAGAAAGGAGAGAGAGGAGATCTCTAGGATGGGAAACTACTTGGACTTTACCAAGAGAGGAGCAATTCAGTGTTTCCCTCTGATGGGAATCTGATGCAGTAGGGTGCTGGTGGGTTATATGTGACCAGGCAGAATGCCAGTTACTCCTATAACTGATTACCTGAAGGAGATACGTGAACTCTAAGCCCCAGTGCATGGCTTCCAACAGGAGCCCAACATGGGGTTCCCAAGCAACGTGGGCTGGAGTCCCCAGCTTTGCCTCTTAAAACTTAAAGCAGAGCCTTTCTTTTTATCTAAAATCACATGTTACCACCAACTATCCTCTAAGCCCAAAGAAATAAGAATTCTAGAGTTGCTTTTAGGAATGAAAAAAAAAAAAAAAAAAAACAGAAAAGGAGAAAAAAGAGAAGAGAGTGATTTAATTTTTTTTTTTTTTATTTTGAGACAGAGTCTGGCCATGTCACCCTTGGTAGAGTGCTGTGGCATCACAGCTCACAGCAACCTCCAACTCTTGGGCTTAAGCGATTCTCCTTCCTCAGACTCCCAAGTAAGTGGTACCACAGGTGCCTGCCACAACACCCGGCTGTTTTCTTTTTTTTTTTTTTTTGAGACAGAGCCTCAAGCTGTCACCCTGGATAGGGTGCCATGGCATCTCAGCTCACAGCAACCTCCAATTCCTGGGCTCAAGCAAGTCTCCTGCCTCTGCCTCCCAAATAGCTGGGACTACAGGCGCCCGCCACAACGCCTGGCCATTTTTTGGTTGCAGCCGTCATTGTTGTTTGGCGGGTCCGGGCTGGATTCGAACCCGCCAGCTTAGGTGTACATGGCTGGCACCTTAGCCCGTTGAGCTACAGGCTCCGAGCCAGAAGGAAGATATTAAATGTTCCCAACACAAAGAAATGATAAACATCTGAGATGATGGATATGCTAATTACTCTGATTTGATGACTATACATTATATGTAATGAAACATCACTATCCCATAAATATGTACAATTATTATGTGTCAATTTAAAAACTAAAATAAGCCGGGCGTGGGAGCCCATGCCTGTAATCCTTAACACTCTGGGAGGCCGAGGTGGGTGGATTGCCTGAGCTCAGGAGTTCCTGACCAGCCTGAGCAAGAGCAAGACCCAGTTTCTAAAAATAGCTGGGCGTGGCTACCTGTAGTCTGAGCTACTTGGGAGGCTGAGGTAAGAGGATTGCTTGAGTTCAAGAGTTCGAGGTTGCTGTGAGCTATGATGCCATTGCACTCTACCAAGGGCGACAAAGTAAGACTCTGTCTCAAAAATAAATAAATTAATGAAATGAAACTAAATCAAGCATATCCCACTTCATCCTCTATGTTGTATTTATCTGCACACACACACACACAAAATGGGATAGACTGCTAGATTCTGGCCCATGCCTGATTTTTATCTGGACACGTAGCCACCTATAATGAACACATTCTCCCACTTTCCTTGCAGCTAGGTGTGGCCATGTGACTATGACTAGTCAATAGAGTGGAAAAGTCCTTAGAGGCTATAGTCATGCCCTCCTTTTCATTGCCTGAAATATAAACAAGTTGGTAAACAATCTTGGACCATGTTGATGATGGCAATACTGAGGCTATGGAGCTGCCATATCTGCCCTGGACTGTATATGCTCAGAATGTTCCATGAAAGAGAAATCGATCTCTATCTTTTTTTTTTTTTTTTTTTTCTGAGACAGAGCCTCAAGCTGTCACCCTAGATAGTGTGCCTTGGCATCACAGCTCACAGCAACCTCCATTTCCTGGGCTCACGCGAGTGTCCTGCCTCCACCTCCCAAGTGGCTGGGACTACAGGCGCCAGCCACAACGCCCGGCCATTTTTTGGTTGCAGCCGTCGTTGTTTGGCGGGCCCGGGCTGGATTCGAACCCGCCAGCTCAGGTGTACGTGGCTGGTGCCCTAGCCCGTTGAGCCACAGGTGCCGAGCCTCAACCTCTATGTTTTATGAAGCCATTTATTCTGTGGTCTTTTTTTTTTTTTTAACCTTCTCCTCCAGCCCTCAATTATCTGAATCATATCCCTTCCTGCTTAGAATCGTTATGTTGGTATCTGTTATCTGCAACTGAACTTTGATGATAAAGACATAGGGTAGGGATTACTAAATGTTTGTTGAATAAATGAATGAGTGATGATGGAATAAGCAAATGGAGACAGCAAAGATGCACAATGAATTGGGCACACAAACCTGTTGGACTCAGCAGAGTGATAGAGAAATGGATGAACCATAAGTGGACAATGAAATCTTTTTGGTGGATCCTAACCCATGTACTTTTTTTTTCTAGAGACAGAGTCTCACTTTATCGCCCTCTGTAGAGTGCTGTGGCATCACACAGCTCACAGCAACCTCCAGCTCCTGGGCTTAGGCGGTTCTCTTGCCTCAGCCTCCCGGGTAGCTGGGACAACAGGTGCCCGCCACAGCGTCTGGCTATTTTTCTGGGGTTTTTTTGCAGTTCCGCCGATGCCAGGTTTGAACCCACCACCTTTGATATATGGGGCCGGCACCCTACTTGATGAGCCACAGGCACCGCCCTAATTAGCATTTTTAAAAGAAGAAATAGAATAGAAAAATCTCAGCGAAGACCAAATATGGTAGATGTAAGTATTGTTTTATGAAACATTAGTTCCATACACACATTAGCACATTGTACATATGTCCACACACACATACACAGTGGTAATGATGAAAATATCCAGCAACCAGCTTGACACGGATACCAACTGATTGAAATGGATGACAATAATAAATACCAGTAGTCTGGATACCTGTGTAAAATGTATCTTTCACTGTGGATTGTAGTAAAAAGGTGATTGAAATTCATTGGTATGTAAAATCTAGCTTAAAGCTTCTTGGGGTTCGGGGTGGTGAGCACAAGTTTCCAATGACCTTTCCTCTGTCGTTGCCCTGGCTAAAGGATCATGTCCGTGGCTCTTTCCTGGCCTCAGGGAGCCATCTCTGAATCTCTTAAAGCAGAAAAATCCTCAGTGTGGCAAGTTGGGATGTTACAGACACCTGTGAATCTATTTGGCATCCATTTCCCATCTCCCTGGCTTTGAGAACCTGCCCTGTTCAGGCTTCGTGAGGTTCCGCCAATAAAAGTCCCTGGTCCCCCTGGTCTTCTAGGGGTTTCTATATGGGTACTAAAGTTTGGAGCTTTGTACAACTTTGTCCTCTTTCCCCCACTGTCCACAGAGAGGCAAAGAGGCCACCACACAGAGCTGAGGAGAGACACCTAATGTTGATGTGTGCATTGTTTGGACTCCTGAGGCCGGTCTTGCATAGCTACTGACCCAGTACTATTCCTTTTGGGTTTTATTATTATTATTATTTTTTTGGTTGCAGCCATCATTGTTGTTTGGCAGGCCCAGTCTGGATGCGAACCTGCCAGCTCAGGTGTACGTGGCTGGCAACTTAGCTCGTTAAGCCACAGGCGCCGAGCCTTGTTTTTATTTTTAAAATAACTTTGTTTGGCTCAAGTCAATTTACTGGAGGGTAAAGAAGTTGAGATTACACCATGGCTCCTTGGGGTGAGCAAGGGGCCCTCACTGTCAAAGCAACTGGTACTAATGCAGCTCAGACTCGTTGAGTGGGAGAAGGAAGAGCCTCAGACCACCTGGTGCCAGTGAGTCTATGCAGCCACCCTGCATGTAGGCAGTGTGGGCAGGATGGCAGGTCAGGACATTTCCCTGTGATGTCCCCTCTGGGGATTTCTCTGCTACATGAACATTTCACCTCAACACAGAAGTTGAGGGGAAGCCCCCTGGCCACTCTGTGAAAGTCCTTGTCATAGGGTAACCTGCTTGGAGAATCTTAACCACTTTCATGGGTGGAAGGCTGAGAGGTATGATTGACCAGGGTCCTTCTGTCCTCCAGGGTCCAGGGCCTCAGGGCACAGCCAGGCGTGGGAAGAGGCTGCAGGTGAGTGCTGTCCTCTCCCTCCAGGCCCGTCTTCCTACCAAGCTGAGATGATAGCTCCTCACCAGGGCCGGCATGTCCTGGGAGGAAATAAAATGAGAATTGTGTGTTCTGAGCCCTGCCCCTGGTTCAGTGTGTGCACCTGGGTGAGGAAGGGGTGACCAGAAGTTGGGCACAATTGATCTCCCTCAGTCCTCACTGACAAAACAACTCCATGCTCACCCTCTACCCCTGGCTCACAGGCTAGGGTCTCCCTGCCCTGACTCCGGCACTGCAACCACCAGCTCAGTTTTCCACTCATGACAGTAACCCTTCAATTTCCCTGGGACGCTGATGCCCCAAGTCTCCACCCTGCATCCCTCTGTAAGCAGACGCCCTCTCCTCGCTGTTCCACCCACATATGCTGCTCACTCTCACTCTGTACCCCGGGACGCTGATGCCCCAAGTCTCCACTCTGCATCCCTCTGTAAGCAGACGCCCTCTCCTCGCTGTTCCACTCACATATGCTGCTCACTCTCACTCTGTACCCTGGGACGCTGATGCCCCACCCTGCATCCCTCTGTAAGCAGAGGGCTGTTCCACCACATATGCTGCTCACTCTCACTCTGTTCCCTGCTTGGAAGCCCCGAGTCTCTGCCTGCCCCAACCCTAGTCCCTCTTGAGGCTTAGCAAAGAGCATGGCCCCTCCTGCCGGACCCTGGAAGTGTCCAGGCATCCTGCGTGGGAATTTAGAGCCTCTACCTCTGCACCTCCCCACATTTCCTACTTTGGGTCCTTTTTCTAGAAAAGCCTTTGCTGATCTGGCTCGGCCTTTCAAACTCTCAGGCCACTAGCTTGTCCATCACCCTCCCCAGGTTACCCTGAGAATTCCTTTAGGAATTAATTGAGTAATGAGCAATTTCCACTATGTCGTTTTCCTCCCAAATTTTATTTTGGATTTCACAGACTGATAAAACTTCCATAAGATTGCTGGGCAAGGTGGCTCACGCCTGTAATCCTAGCACTCTGGGAGGCCGAGGTGGGTGGTTTGCTTGAACTCACTAGTTCGAGACCAGCCTGAGCAAAAATGAGATCCTGTCTCTACTAAAAAATAGAAAAACTGAGGCAAGAGGATGGCTTGAGCCCAAGTTGGAGGTTGCTGTGGGCTATGACACCAGGGCACTCCACCCAGGGTGACAGGTTGAGACTCTGTCTCAAAAAACAAGACAAGCAAAAAGAAACCTTTCGGCTTGGCCCCTGTGGCTCAACGGGCTAGGGCGCCAGCCACGTACACCTGAGCTGGCGGGTTCGAATCCAGCCCGGGCCCGCCAAACAACAATGACGGCTGCAACCAAAAAATGGCCGGGCGTTGTGGTGGGTGCCTATAATCCCAGCTACTTGGGAGGCAGAGGCAGGAGACTCGCTTGAGCCCAGAAATTGGAGGTTGCTGTGAGCTGTGATGTCATGGCACTCCATCCAGGGTGACAGCTTGAGGCTCTGTCTCAAAAAAAAAAAAAAGAAAGAAAGAAAGAAAAAGAAACCTTTCATAGGATTATGGGGACTGACAGAATTTGCATACATATATTCAATATATTGCCAAAATCACAACATAGGAAATGAAACAAAACTAGTGTATCATTACCATTATTTCCTAAAAGGGCACTTTAACATCAAAAAGTAGGAAGGATGTAATTTCAGAATAGAGAATCACTCTTTAAATTAAATATACTTTAACAAAAACACATATTATCCTTATTTTTTCATTTTGTTGCAGCTCAGTGAGAACATTGTCGTGGAAACCACCACTTGGCCCACCAGAAAGATGCAAGAAAAAAGAACACACCAGAGAATGTCAGAGGAGGGGGTGAAGGGGCAGAGAATGGGGGCACAGGTTTACTAGTGAGGTGCTCCTCTGCCCTCAACTGACCCTTGTTCTCCTCACTAAGTCTGAGGTGGCCAGTTTGGGGATCGAGCCAAAGGACAGAGCTGTGGCCATGCTCACAGGTCAGGTGGCTCAGTAGTTCCCCCACCCTGGAGATTCTGGTCAGTTGCCTCCCACCCTCACACTGCAGAGGTGTCCCGGACCTGGGCCTGTGACCAGGGGCTGGATTTTGGAGATAGGCCATTGGATAGGAGAAAGGACACAGGACTTGGAGTCAGGAGTCTGAGGTCCGGGCCTAGCTCTGCTATTCACCAGCTGAGTTACCTCGGGAAATCCCTTCTCTTTCTGGACTGCAATTTCCTCACCTTAAAATAATGGTTCTGACCCGTCAATTCTAAGGAAAACTGCAGCTCTCCGGCTTAAGGGAGGGAAGAAGCCATGCACACATGTTGCATAGAATTTCAGGGGCTTTACCATCTACCCGTCTCGGGCCTTCTGTGGACTGCGTAGGGGGTGCCAACCCTGACACACAGCTGCTGGCCTCTTGCCCTCACAATAGCCCTTTTCCTAAGCTGTCAGCATCCAACACTGGCAAGGGACAGTGACAATGACACAAGGAAGTATCCACCCTGGGCGCCTCTCCAGTTCACGGGGGAACTGGGAGACCGGACCAGCGAGAGCAGCACAGGTGGGGAACCAGTCAATCAAGGTGGCTGAACACATTATCTGAAGAAAATTCAGACTGTGACTGCCGGAGGGAGGAGGTCACAGTAAAGATGGGAATCCCTTTATTGGGGACAAAGACTTCTGGCTGTCCAAAATAGTGTAGAACCCTGGTGGGAGCTTGGACTCCATAGCTAGAATGCCCTGGATTTATATGTGACTCCCCCATTTAGTCATGTTACTTGGACACGTTACTTGACTTTGAGCTTTCAGGTTCCTTGTCTGTAACACAGGGATGAGAGTTACGCAGCAGAAACAATAGCACACATTAAATATTCCCAGAATCCCTTGAATTTCTCAGCCTCCCTTGCAGAAGGCTGGGTTCGTGTGACTACTTCTGGCTGATGGTCTGCTTGGAAAAGGCAAGTGTCACCTGGCTTAGGCATTTAGGTGTCTGTGTACTTCCTTTCTTTTTCTTCACCTTCCATAGCAACCCTGGAGGCCAGTCTTCCAGACCCGAGGCTACAAGGCAGAAGAACAATCAAAAAAACAAAAAAAGTCACTGGGAGATTTGGTATAGCAAGGGCAGAGAAAGAATTAGTATCAGGAAGGAAGCTATTTTTATTTCAGCATATAAGTTTTGGGTAGTTTTCTTTCTTTTTCTTTTTTTAAAGAGACAGGGTCTGGTTCTGTCACCCAGGCTGGCACAATTACAGCTGGCTGTACTCTAACTCCTGGGCTCTAGATCCTTCTGCCTCAGCCTCCCCTTTGGCTGGGACCACAGACTTGCACCACTGTGCTTACCCAAATTTTCTTTTCTTTTTTTTTTTTTTGGTAGAGACAGAGTCTTACTTTATCGCCCTCGGTAGAGTACCGTGGTGTCACACAGCTCGGCAACCTCCAGCTCCTGGGCTCGGGCGATTCTCTTGCCTCAGCCTCCCGAGTAGCTGGGTCCACAGGCACCGGCCACAATGCCCAGCTATTTTTTGTTGCAGTTTGGCCGAGGCCAGGTTTGAACCTTCCACCTTCAGCATATGGGACCAGTGTCTTACTTGATGAGCCACAGGCGCCGCCCAATTTTTCTATTTTTTGTAGAGATCAGGTCTTGCTTGTTGCTCTGGCTGGTCTTGCGCTCCTGTACTCAAACGATCCTCCCTCCTCAGCTTTCCAAAGTGCTGGAGTTACAGGGATGAACAATCACTCCAGGTCAGTTTTGTGTAGTTTTTAAAAACAAAATTTTATTTCACAGTTTACAAGTTTTTATTGGGAGGCTAGTGGTGGTGGATGCACCTGTCATCCCAGCTACTCCTGAGGTTGAGGCAAGAGGATAGCTTGAACCCAGGAGTTTGAGGCTGCAGTGAGCTATGATGACCCTGTCTCTTTTACTTTTTTTGGAGAGACAGACTCTTACTTTGTCATCTTCGGCAGAGTGCCGTGACGACACAGGAACCTCCAACTCCTAGGCTTAGGCGATTCTCTTGCCTCAGCCTCCAGAGTAGCTGGGACTACAGGTGCCCACCACAATGCCCGGCTATTTTTTTGTTGCAGTTTGGCCGGGGCCGGGTTGGACCCCACCACACTCGGTATATGGGGACAGTGCCCTACCCACTGAGCCACAGGCACCACTAACCCTGTCTCTTAAAAAAGAAAAAAAAAAGTTTTATTTGAAAGTAACACAGAAGGAGGTGGCCCTGGGTCCCCTACAGGTCTAGAATCTTGCCTGTTGGAGGCTAGAACACCCTTCCACTTTAAACCCTCCCAAGCTTGGGGCGCCTGGGGCAGCTGCAGGGAGCTGAGCTGCCGCCCTCGCCCTCGCTGTAGCCCTGGCAGTCTGAGCCCTGAACGTGTCGCCTTCCTTCCACTCCTCCACAAGCCCCCACCCGCCACACTCCGGACGCCAGGTCACGTGGCAGGAGAAGGGGGTTTCTCCCGAGGCCCCTCTAGATGCCCACTCGACCTCCCATGGCCACAGCCTTCATGCTCCTAGCGGGGGTCCTGCTCCCCTGCTGGGGCATGTTTCTGAAGGATAAAAAGGTGAGCCAAAAGAATACTTCAGAACCTTCTGCCCTGAGAGACGAGTGGCAGACAGGGCATCCCAGGTGGTGGGGCCAAGGTGCCACCAGGTAGCTTTGGAGGGAGATGTGGGGACCGGAAC
Organism: Perodicticus potto; assembly: GCA_963574655.1. NCBI lineage: Eukaryota > Metazoa > Chordata > Mammalia > Primates > Lorisidae > Perodicticus > Perodicticus potto. The sequence continues at coordinate 2,775 of CAUYRH010062698.1, read as the reverse complement.
CACCTCCAAGACTAGGGATTTATGCCCAGGCTGGAAGCTGTGGTGGGGGGGTTAAGGGGGGATTGAGGGGGGATTGTCCTAAACAGTTTTAAAAGGCAGAGTTACCGTCCCTGTAGCCTCAGAGGCCAGAGAAATTGGCCTAGGACCAGCGCCCTCCGCATCCGCCCTCCCACTCCCGCACCTCCCTCCCACTGCCTCAGCCCCGGCTCACTTCCAACCCTCTCCACCTGCTCCAGTCTCTCCCTTCTCGCTCCTCCTCTCCCACCGCCTAATCCCCTCTAGGCATTAGGACTAATTTCTTTCCTCCCCCTCTTCCCTTTCTTTCTGTCCACCCTCCCTCCTCCTACTCAAAAGTGATCAGAGAGTATTTGCTTCCCCCCAACACAGGTGCTAAACCTCCGCCACCCCTCCTTTCTCCTATTCTCTGTTCCCTGAGTCCTGCAGGAGGGGTGCAGTGGGGGATGGGACCTGGGGGTGACAATGTCGTGGTCCCTCTTCCTGGACTCCTGGGTTTTTGGCAATCAAGGGAACCCTCCCCTCCCCATCCACACAGCCAAAGTAGTTGCCAGTCGGGTATTATCCCCAGCCTGGCAGACAACCTGCCTGTCCCCACAGATAATCGGGGAGAAGTGCTCCCACCACTCTCAGTGCTTCAGTAACTGCTGCCTCATGAACTTGGACTCCGGTGGAGCCTTCTGTGCTCCCAGGGCCGGAATGACTATGACATGTTTGCCCCAGGTGAGGTTCAGGTGGGGAAGGGGTGGAGGAGGTTAAAAAAATACATGGCCCTTACTTGGCAAACTGGCAAACTCCTACTCATCCTGCAGTACAACTCCTCAGAGCTCCCAGGCACCGGGCTCATGCCCTCAGCAGAACACATTTCTCCCTGATTTGCCATGCCTTCTGCCTGCCTCCCCCATGATTGGGGCTCTCTAAGGGCAGGGATTTCGTCCTATTCATCTGTGAAGCCCCTGCCCCAGCTTAGTGCCTGTACATAATAGATGCTCAACAAATGCTTGTTGCATGAATGAATGTTTTTACTCTCACAGAGGGAAGGTAAGTGGGGAAAGACCTTCTTACTATCAATCCTCATTTGTCTGCTAAAATGGCCTAATTTTTTGAGAAGAGTATGGGACTATAGTAGCAGAACCATAGCTTTGGAGTTGGACCTGAGTTTAAATCCTGGCTATTCTACTACCTGTCTTTTTGACCTCAATTACCTACCCCGCTAAGTCATTGGGAAAGACGGTGCTCAGTCAAGCATTCTGTTTCCTACGTATTACTGGCAGAAATGCAGGGAGCAGAAGGCTCGGTACCTCTTGTTCCTGCTCCCCTGGGCCCAAACCTTTCTAAGAGGATGGGCCTAGCCTCTGTGTTCCTGTCTGGGGAGCTGCCAGAGCCCTAAAGAATCAGCAGGGCCCCTACCATGGCCCAACCCTATGGCTGAAGCGGCTAGAGGGGCTTTTCATTGTCTGCGCTTGATGTACTTTATCTCATTTAGTCCTCACAGCGACACTGTGGGGTGCGTGTCTCTTCCTGTCCCCTTTGACAGACAAGAAACTGAGCAGGGAGAGGCTCATTAACTTGCCTAAGGTCATACAATATAAAGCCGTAGAGCCACAGACCCCGTCTGTCCTCTCCAGCACTGGCGCTTTTGCTCCTGGTCAACAAGCTCAAGCCCCCTTCCTTCCTGCATACTGGTGACTCACGACTCTCATCCCACTTGCCACAGACTAAGGGAGCCACCAACATCATCTGCCCGTGCCTAATAGGCTTGAATTGTGTATCCAGAGACCCGATGTGTCCCCGTCGGTGCTATATGATTTAGAGGAGGACACAGGCTGGTCACAGGCTGGTCACTGCTGCCTCTCCCTCCCTTGGGTCCAGAAGCCCTTGACGCCCTCAGCTTCCTCCATATCCACCTCCTGAGACATTAAAATCACTTCTTGGTTCTGGCCTCTGTCTGCACTTTCTGAGAGTGGGGCAGGCAGAAGGGGAGCCTGGAGATGTGAAAGAGCTTCTCCTGGAGTGGGAGCTCAGGGCAGGGGATGTCGGGGGAGAAGCGGGTTGGTCCAGGAAAAGGCCAACTCTCAGGTTGGAGGACTTCGTGGGAGGGGCAGTGTTGACCGGCCTGGAGAGGCTGGGTGTGGTGAAGGACTCAGAGGGGCTATCTGAATGATTTGTGGGAGCAGTAGGGTGGAGATTATTAGGAGAGAGAGAATATGTGGAGAATTATAAATGCAAAACTCGGCCTGTGGTGGGAAAGGGGCTGGGTGTGGATGAAGAACTGAGGCTCAGAGGAGCTATGTGACTTGTCCCAGTCACATTGTTGGGGTATCAGTGGGACTCTTTCAGCTTTAAGTATATGAAATGTCAATCCCCTAGATGATGAGGAGATATATTGGTGTCCAGAAATGGAAGTCCAGAGGTTGGGCTGGCTCAATTCCTTTCCAGTTACCATAAAAGTTCCAGGTATCATCTAATAACAGCTGAGATTTACTGCCCACTTCCTGTGGTCCAGACACTGTACTTCCTTTTTTTTTTTTTGAGACAGAGCCTCAAGCTGTCACCCTGGATAGAGTGCAGTGGCATCACAGCTCACAGCAACCTTCCTGGGCTCAAGCGAGTCTCCTGCCTCCGCCTCCCAAGTAGCTGGGACCACAGGCGCCCGCCACAACGCCCGGCCATTTTTTGGTTGCAGCCGTCATTGTTGTTTGGCGGGCGGGGCTGGATTCGAACCCGCCAGCTCAGGTGTACGTGGCTGGCGCCTTAGCC
>CAUYRH010062691.1:0-10756 GCA_963574655.1 Perodicticus potto | reverse complement strand
TCCACTTTTCTGCTACTAAAGTGAGATTTGGTGAAACAAAATAAGCTTTGAAGTTAGTATTTGCTTACAGAAATGGTTCTTTATTTTTAAAGGACTCCTTAAACTTTGAGCCTCAGTGTCCTAAGATATGAGACTGAGCTGATTATGTCAATTTGTGTGTTTCCAAGGTTAGCAATTCTCTATCTCTGTCCATATGTGTGTTTCACGTGTGTGCGTTGACCAATGAAAGGTGACCAAACATACGATGCTATTTTTTTAATCTGTATCTATGAAAAGATATTATAAATGGCATATAAATAAGAGTATAAACCAAATTGTCTCTCTCCTAAAGAAGTCCATTGAAATGGGAACTCAATAATGGCAATACTGGTTCCTTTCAGGGAAAAAGTGTAACAATAAAGATTAAAGGAGATGTTTTATAAAAATGTCTTTGGACAAAAATATCTGTATTTGGTGTTGATTAATAGTTAATACTACATATTTTATGTAAATTAAAATATCTTTTAGATCCTGTTTCTATTTAAATTCTGTAAGTAATCCTCACTCCAGATACACTAAAAATTTTGTTTGTAGATCTCTTCAGATATTATAAAGTTATAATAACAAAATTAAAAAAAAAAATTAATCCATTTGTACATTGCTGTTCTCTTCATGGCATTATCCCCATAAACTTGGACTAACATGTCCCTGATTTAACTTCCACTCTTGCCAAGTTTAACGAGAAATTAATTGTTCTAATTCAAACTCTGACATACTCATGACAACATGCAAAAACACACAACAATAATAAACACCTATCAGCAAGATGCCTGTAGGTGTTGAAGGAACACAGCTGTGAGACACTGATGTAACAAGGTTGTGAAATCTTGGCCAACTTATTTGTACAGTGTCGCCAACTTAAGTGCACAGAGGCAAGTTCTCAAGCTTAATAGTCAAAAGACCTAGTATTTTGGAAGCAGATTGGAAGAGGTGTAGATAATGAGAAGAGATGTAAAATTAGTCCCTTCTTTTTCTTTTTCTTTCTTTCTTTCTTTTTTTTTTTAGAGACTCACTTTGTCACCCTCAGTAGAGTGCCATGGCATCACAGCCCACAGCAACATCCAGCTCTTGAGCTTGGGCGATTCCCTTGACTCTGCCTCCTGACTAGCTGGGACTACAGGTGCCCACCACAATGCCTGGCTATTTTTTTGTTGTAGTTTGGCCAGGGCTGGGTTCGAACCCATCACCCTTAGTATATGGGGCTGCCACCCTACTCACTAAGCCATAGGCATAGCCCAGTCCCCTATTTTTCAAACAAGTGAAAGAAGGGCAGGTGATCATGAGTCTAAGCTGTAGGTTTTTCCTGGTCATCTTAAAGTTTCCACATTAGCCACATACATGTGTTTTAGACATGTCTTGGTCTCTAATTCAACAAATAGGACTCTTGGAGCTGGTGATCTTCAAAGCCTGGTTCTAGATCGTCAAGGCAACTGAAAATGGTCTAGGCCAATGTCTGAGGGCAACAGAAGTAGGAGTAAAACACTTAGGTAAGATGCTACAAGTAGATGGGCTAAGAATCAGAATTGTTATTTATTCTTTGCAGAAAGAGAAAAAGAGGGAGAGAGGGAGGGAGAAAGAGAGAGAAAGAAAGAAAAAGAAAGATGGCATATAGAAAAACAATGTTTCACCATTTAGGTGGTGAAATAATAATAAAATAAATCAATGAAAGGATTGAGCAGATTTTGTCTCAGAACCCATTTGGATACTAATGTCCCATTTCATTTCTACAAATACCAAATCTCTACCATAAAGGAAATAAAAGGGTAAACTACAAAATGGGAGAATATATCTGTCCCACAAACCAAGGAAGAATCCTTGTCCAGAATATGTAATGAGTCTTTAAAAATCAATTAAAAAAAAACTAGAAAAAATGAGTTTTGAGGGAAAGGAAAGGAAATATGGATATCCTAAAAACACAGTAAAATGTTTTAATAGTGTTGAAGTAGTCCATTTGTCTATTTTCACTTTTGTTGGCCATGCTCTTTGTATCATAAGCAAAAAACAATTGTCAAATCCAAATCTAATGTCATAAAGAATTTTTTTTTTTTTTTTTTTTTTTGCAGTTTTTGGCCAGGCCTGGGTTTGAACCCACCACCTCCGGGATATGGGGCCGGCACCCTACTCCTTTGAGTCACAGGTGCCACCTATAAAGATTTTTCGGTATATTTTCTTCTAGGAGTTTAATAATTTGGGGTCTTATATTTAGGTCTTTCATCCATTTTGTGTTAATTTTTATACATATTACAAAATAAGAGTCTACCTTCATTCTCTTGTTTGTGGATAGCAGATTTCCCAACCCCATTTGTTTAAGAGATTGCACACACATATCCTTTAAAGTATTCATATAATAAGATATATTTGTAAATAATAAGTAAAAAATAATTTTGATAGAAATAATTTTTATTTGTGTTTCATTTTGTTAATATTCCTTTGTCATTTTATATATTTATATGATTTTAAGTGTTTTGCTTGGTATTATACATGTTTTCTAATTTTGCAATAATATGTACATTTAGTCTTTCAAATTCTCTTCTACCTGCTTCTAGTCTTTGAGGAAAACCAAGATGGGTAATCTTGTACATATTTTTCCATAATTTTCCCTTCTGAATTCTATCTTTCTTTTATAGAAAATATAGAGAAACCTACAAACAACATTTTTTTTTCACAAATAGTTACAGTGTTTTGAACTAGCAGGTTTTATTTGATAATTCATAGTGTTAATTTTTTGCTGTATGTGTATATACTAACATACTATTTAATATATATTCCAGCATATGTATAATACTGTTATATAATAAAGAAATTTCCAGTGATTGTCACTATAGAGACCTACAATACATTTTCATATATTCTTACATACTGCAGCTTTTGTTTTATAGGCTTGGTAGCAAGAAGGGGATTTCCAGATTAAGAATTAATAATAAGAAAGATAATATATAACAGCAAAAAGCACTGATATTTACTAAGGTCATACCATTTGCCAGATATATGCATTATATGCATTAATTGATTTAATTTTAGCAATCATTAAAACAGACATTGTTTTTCACATTTCATAGCATATTAAAATTTTGAGCTACATTGCCAGATTACTTTCTGAAAAGACCATAACAATTTAGATCTCCAAAACCATGTGTAGTGTGCTAAAACTTTTTTTATATTTATGAGGCTGTAAAACTCTTTTCAAACCATTATGAAGATAACTATTGTTTGTATAGTAGCTGCCAAGGATGGGACTTGGCTGAATAATGCCACCCAGGAGAGGATGGACTGAGCTTTATCCCACAGTACTGTGTGAATATCCAGCAATTTCTTGACAATTATGTTGGCCACTAGTGGTGTGAATGATAGAGAATTCTGCATTCTTTCAGAAAGGACTGAAGCTATATCACTCCATTAGTAACAAATCAAAATATACTTTATTTTTTAATTTTTGAAGTTCTAAGGTTCCTTGAACACTTATAGCCCTGTCACTCTCCCAAGTGTATTTATGTAAATTATTTAATGTAATTTAATCTTGACAAATAAGCTTATAAGGTGGATGATAATATTAGACATATTTGGCCAATGAAGAAATTAAATATCAAATGTATGAACAGTTTGTTTAAAGTAAAGAAGGTAGAATGTTGAAGAGCCTGAATTCAAGCTATGTGTGTTTGAACCCAAAGCCTTTGTTCTTAACCACTGTGCTAACTTTCTCTGAGTTTTGTATAATTGTATTTAAAAACAAAGATTTGAGTTCAAAAGGTTCCACTTTTTTCTTTTTTTTTTTTTCACAATGGAATAAAAGCACTTGCACTTCTGTGTTTTGGACCACCTATTTAATTTTATTTATTTATTTATTTATTTATTTATGTATTTATTTATTTTGAGACAGAGTCTCATTATGTCACCTTCGGTAGAGTGCTGTGGCATCACAGCTCACAGCAACCTCAAACTCTTGGGCTTAAGCAATTCTCTTGCCTCAGCCTCCCAAGTAGCTAAGACTACAGGCACCCACCACAATACCTGGCTATTTTTGGTTGTTGTCATTGTTGTTTAGCAGGCCCAGGCAGGGTTCAAACCCTCCAGCCCCAGTGTATGTAACCAGCACTCTAATCACTGAGCTACCTGTGCCGAGCCAGACTTCCCATTTTATACACCACCTATAAACATGTGTATTTCATAAAGCACAGAGTGATGAATTTTGGCATAAGATTCCTCACATATTCCCTCTGTATTTGGTGGTAAGTCTAGAATATAATAAGAAAACCAAGTGAGACAAGCCTCCCGAGACTTTTTGTAAACAACCTATTATAAATCTATTATCATGAATAACTTTTTCTATTAGCTCTTCAGCTGCCAATTTTTTTTTTTTTTTTGCATTATGTAGAAGATTTTACAAATGAGTGTATATCATCCTAACTAATCATTTTTTCATTTTTATTTCTGGGAGTTTAATCTAAGAAACAACCACATGAGTGTATTATAGTGTTGTTTTCCATTGCTTAGCATCCATTCCTTGTTTTTCTGATGCCTTTAATTTCATTTTTAGAAAATACTCTTTCTCTTTGTTTGTCTGATGGAACTATAAATAGATATGCAACATATTCTCTTGACCAAATGGTGAACATGGACCCGAAATAAACCTTATGGAGCCTCTTTACTGGACTTCAGCAGAAAAGAGTTGATTCAGCTCTGTCATAGTTGCTTCAATAGACTTTCCATTAGTTTCTGCCATTGGATTTTTTTTTTTCTTTTTTGAGACAAAGTGTCACTCTGTCATCCTGGACAGCATAGTTCATAGCAACCTCAAACTCTTGGGGTCAAGTGATCCTCTTGCCTCAGCCTACCAAGTACCTGGGACTACAGGCTCCCACCATGACAACTAGCTAGTTTTTCTGTTTTTGGTAGAGAGAGTCTCACTGTTAATCAGGCTGATCTCCAACTTTTGAGCTCAAGCCAGCCACCTGGCTCAGCCTCCCAGAGTATTAAGATTACAGACATGAGCCACCGCCCTTGGCTTGGTGTTGGATGTTTAGAACCTCCCAGACCCATCTCCTGTCTGATGTCTTGTTATTGGTCCAAAGTTGTGAGTGATATCAATCTTTCCAGTAATTTATTTCTATCTTCATTCAAGTTAGACATGTTTGCTTTGTTTCTTAACAAGTATGAGATTCCAACTGAAATATGGTTCAAAAACATAATGCACTCATCATTGTATTGTTTATAATAATGAAAAATGGAAATGATCTAAATGTCCTACAACATAAGAATAGTTTAAATAAATAAGGGCTTATTCAAACAATGAACCACTCAAATTGGTGATGTAGTTTTATAATTATTGGCTTGTAAAATGTTTGTGACATTGTGGAAAGCAAGAAAATCAAGTTACAGAGAAGTAAGTACAATATGGTTCTATATATGATACAATTACACCACACCAACATATCAGTAGGAATTATTCCTGAGTAATCGGGTTATGATGATTATGCTGCTTAACTCTATTTGCTAATGTTTCTTCAATGAACTTGCATTTTTACGAGGGAAAAATATTATTTCAATCTATGCTCCTATGAAAAAATAATATTTTTTCCAGAGAAATCAAAAAGTGACAGCTCTGGGAAATAAAAATGAGAACCCCAAATAGGTTACTACTGAGAGTTTTAATAAAGCATCACAGATTTTCACGTTTGCATGGGGCTAAGTGTCTGTTCCATGATTTTTGATGCCTATGTGATGCGCCCAATCAAAAACAATGAAAATTTAGAGAAAGGACACAACTCAGGTGCAGGTCAGAGGAAGACAAAATAGAGCCTGCCAGAGACCTCACAGAGGAAAACTGAGAAGCAGAAAAGGAAAAGAAAAAAGGGAGGAAAAAGATATTGGCAAGGTTCAAAGACAGAGAGGCCTGGAGCCCAGTGAAGGGGTGAGGAGGATCTTTCTCCTTTCTATACTCCTTCAGTGGGTTATCAGGCTACCAATTTACTTGGGAGCTTTCCCATGCTAATGAGCCCAACCAGTGTGGCAATCACAGAATTGTGGGGTCAACTTGCGTGATCGTAAAACTTGGGTACTCCATGCAGGGTTCCCCTCCAAGGAGAGTGACTCAAGCATCCCAAGGGCCAGATTTCTTCCATTCAGACTCTTATGCTCCCTGCTCCTTCCCTTAGCTGCATTTGGAGAGCTGTTTCCCACTAAGAATTTGGTGAGTCACAACTCTCCCCAGCTAGTGGATCTTCCAGTCCGAGATTTTCACAGAAAATCGGGCTCATACTTTTCCCTTGAAGGCCTGAAGTGCCAGGGTGTCCACTACGGGAACTCTCTACCTAACAGCATTTCCAGGAGATACATACCAGTTCTATCTCAGACACATAGGCTAGAGATCGTGCCCCCAGGACTCAAGCAGGTTGTTAGGAAATACAGGGAAGAGATTTGGAGCTGGACTCTGGAGGTAAGGGACCCCACCTGGGTATAACTGATGGAGTAACACTGAGGGTCTTAGTTGTAGTGATCTGAGGGAGCACCCATCTCCCTCCACAGGAAAACTAGACTATCAGCTAGGGTAGGTCCTTCTGTGGGAGAGATCACAGCCTGTGCCACCATAGCCACCAAATGCATTCAGGCACCTGTTTGCAATTGGACACTGGAGAACAGGAGTAACACAAGAGGGGCAGAGCACACTCTTGATAGCCAATTGAGGAGCTGCAGCCCCTTTGTCATGAGCAGCCTTTGAAGTTTGTAGAGCCTACTTCAACTTTCCTCACAGCAGCTTCCCTTGGAGCCCAGGAAAATGACCTTTGAACCCTGCCAAAGCTTTGCAAAGCCTTTCAGGTTCCTCCAGCCTAACTAATCCCAGCCTTGCTCCTTCACCCGCCTCTGCTGGAGTACAGAACAAGCAGCTCCCTGGAAGCTACAGGGCCTGTTCCAAAGCCTGGGAAATTCAAGTGCTCTTGCTGAGGGACTAGAGCTTATTACAGGCACAAAAGAAGATCACTGCACTTGAATCTTTCCTACAAGCATCAACCACTGACAGGGAGAACAATTCTATAACTCATTACAGCATCTATCAACTCAATCAAATAGGGAACAGCCAATTCTTACAAGCATCACCCATCACCTTGGGGAATAAGCTGGGGGTTGGATACAATTCACATACTGGAAAGAGGTGAAGACAGGACAGAAGCAACCAGCGGAGAAACTGCTTTTAGGAGAGGAACTGAAGTTGCAGGCAGTTTGATCTGTGAGGGGTTTTCCTTTTCTCTGGGCTGATCAGGAAGCTGTTTAGAGTCTTGGCAGAGACATTCCACCAGACAGCAAGTACAACAGAGATCTGGTCCTGCCAATCCCAGATTTCTATACCAACACCATCCTGAATGCTCTGACAGATGGACCCATATCCATTTGGTACCCAATCTTCCAGAAATGGCCTTTGTGTCACCCCCACTAGACCAAGGAGGTAACAGACACTCCCTTATATCATGCCCTCTGACTGGGGCCTGACCATGCCCCCTCCCTGGTATGAGAACCAAACAGAGGAGGTGCTCCAAATGCCATAGGTACCACTTGGGAAGCCTAGAGTGTCTCAGTGGGTCCTAGGTGTGGGGAGAGACATCTTAGTTGAACAGTATCTCTGACCTGTCTACATAGACACTGGGTCACTGAGGCAAAACCTTGCCTGCATGTCATACTGGTGGAATAGTGCATAATATGAGCAGCTCTGGCTCCAAAATTCCCAGAATCAGCTCTGAAGATCTTGCTGTGCCCAAGCCCAAGGCCATGCCCTTGTAGCTCTAGGGTCCCTGCCAGGCCTATGACTCCACCTCTGAGTCTCCAGACCTGTGCCTAGATCCCAACCCCACACAACTGAGTCTCCACTACTACTGCTGGACTGGCAATATTTCCCAAAGGTGGAACACTTTATCAGAAACACCTAGCCCTGAGCACCCATCACTCTTGGACTTAGTTCAAGAGAGTTCCCAACAAGGAGAAAGGTGCCCCCACAATCTTACAGTTGACATAAGAGGAGCCAGATGAGAAGAAACCAGCCAAAAATGCTGTAAACAAAAAAACCCCAAATAGTCTGACACCCCAAGGAAACAAACATAATGGAGCTACAATAGTGGACTCCACCCATAAGGAAATTGCTAAAATGGCAGAAATGGAATTTAGAATATGGATGATAAATAAGATTAATGGAATTAAAGAGAAAGTTGATAAGCAATAAAAAGAAGCCAAAAGATATTCCAGGAAATAAATGAAAAGGGGGTAAAAAAGAAAAATCCAGTAGAGAGCTAGGCAACACAAGAAAAGGTATAACAGAACTTAAAGAAATGAAGGAGTCATTTAGGAAACTTCAAAACACAGCAGAAATCTTTAACAACAAGCTATCTTGAGGAGTAGAAGGAATCTTGGAACTTGGAAATAAGGCTCTTATGATAACCTAATCATTCAAAGAAGCAGAGAAGAATATGAAAAAAAATGTAAGAAATCATTGAGAGAAATATGGGACTATGTGAAGCAAACTAACATTCAAAACATAGTTATCCATGAGGGATAATAAGAAAGAGCTGAAAGCATGGAAAACCTAGTTGAGGAAATTATTGAGGAAATATTCCCTGGTATTACCAGAAATTTAAACATAAAGATACAGGATGGACATCAAAAACTAGAAAGATTCATAGCAAATAGATCATCTGCAAGACACACAGTAATTAACTTGGCCAAAATCAAAATGAAGAACTTCTGCAAGCAGCAAGACAAAAGTATCAAATAAGCTACAAAGGAAACACCATCATGTTAACTGCAGAATTCTTAGCAGAAATATTGCAATCTAGACAAAGGGGATTAGGGCCCCATCTTTAATCAACTTAAACAGAGCAACAGCCAACCTAGAATTTTGTATCCTCCAAAACTAAGCTTCATAATTGATAGAGAAAATATTTTCCAGACAAGCAATCAACAAGGAAATTTTCCATGACTTAATCTGCTTTGCACAATACTCAGAACAGCATTTTACATAAATCAGAACAATGGATACCCACCAGTGCAAAATCATCTCCAAACCCTCAAAACTCGTAACTCTTGCAAAACAATAGAACAAGCAGTAAAACAAAGCAATAATGGACTACCCAACAGTATGAACAGGCCAAAATCTCACATATTGATGCTAATGTTAATGGACTAAATAATCCAATCAAACATGGGGTGGCTGAATGGATGAAAAAAAAACAACCTAAATAGTTTCTAAATACAGGAAACACACTAAACTGCAAGGACTCACAAAGCCTTATCATAAAAGGATAGAAAAAAAAATTCTATCTTAAAGGAAATCAAAAGAGACCAGATGTGGCCAATTTCATACCAGATAAAATCACCATCAAAGGTAAAAGAAGACCAAAAGCTCCTTATATAATGGAAAAGAGAGGAATTCAACAAGCAGACATACAATCCTACATAAACATTGGAGCTCCCAGATACACAGAGCAAATTTTATCAGGACTAAGCAAAGAAATAAATAGCACTATTATAATTGCTAGGGACCTCAACGTCCTGCTGTTAGAGCCCAAAAACTCAAAAAGTAGAGAATAAATAAATAAAGACCTTAAATTAAACTCTAAATCATATGGACATTGCAGAGATTTATAGAACATTCTACTGGCCAGGCAGAGTGGCTCGCACCTGTAATCCTAGCACTCTGGGAGGCTGAGGTGATAGGATTGTTTGGATTCATAAGTTTGAGACCAGCCTGAATAAGAGTGAGATCTCATTTCTACCAAAGATAGAAAAATTAGTTTTGCATCATCATTACTACCTGTAGTCCTAGCTACTGGGGGAGCTGAAGCAGGAGGATCACTTGAATCTAGGAGTTTGAAGTTTCTGTGAGCTAGGCTGACCTGGGCAACAGAGTGTACAGAGTGAGACTCTGTCAGAAAAATAAAAAGAAAAGAGAAAACAAAAGAAAAGAGAAGAAAAAGAGAGAACATTCTATTTAAAAACTACAGGATGGTACATTTTTCTCAACAGTACATGGAAAATTCTCTATGATTGATCATATCTTAGGCAACAAAATGGGTCTTAAGTCAAAAGATATGAATCAAAATCATACCATGCACCTTCTCAGACCACAGTTGAATAAAACTAGAAATCAATTACAAGAGAAAAACTCAAATCTGCACAAAGTCATGGAAATGAATCAATCTGCTGCTGAGTGATTATTGGGTCAAGAATGGAATTAAGGTATCAGAAATACACTACTGGGATCTGATGAAACTAAAAAGCTTCTGCACGGCCAAAAACACAGTAAGTAAAGCTAGCAGACAGCCCTCAGAATGGGAGAGAATATTTGCAGGTTATGCCTCCGACAAAGGTTTAATAACCAGGATACACAGAGAACTCCAACGTATTAGCAAGAAAAGAGCAAGCAATCCCATCTCAGGATGGGCAAAAGATCTGAAGAGAAACTTCTCTAAAGAAGACAGGCGCACGGCCTGCAGACACATGAAGAAATGCTCATTGTCCTTAATCATCAGAGAAATGCAAATGAAAACTACCTTGAGATCATCTAAGTCCAGTAAGATTTGCCCACATGATGCAATCCCAAAACCAGAGATGTTGGCGTGGATGTGGAGAAAAGGGAACACTTCTACATTGCTGGTGGGAATACAAACTAATACATCCCTTTTGGAAAGATGTTTGGAGAACACTCAGAGATCTAAAAATAGACTTGCCATTTGAC
>CAUYRH010062689.1:0-10755 GCA_963574655.1 Perodicticus potto | reverse complement strand
GGCAACCTTGCCTGGTTCCTGATCTAAGTGGGAATGATTTCAATTTAACTCCATTCAATACAATATTGGCTGTGGGTTTGCTGTAGATGGCCCCTATCAGTTTAATAAATGTTCCCTCTATTCCCATTTTCTTTAATGTTCTGATCATGAAGGGATGCTGGATATTGTCAAAGGCTTTTTCTGCATCAATTGAGAGAATCATGTGGTCTTTATTTTTTAATTTATTTATGTGCTGGATTACATTTATAGATTTATGTATATTGAACCAGCCTTGAGATCCTGGGATAAAGCCTACTTGGTCATGATGTATAATTTGTTTTATGTATTGCTGAATTCTGTTTGCTAGGTTCTTATTAAATATTTTTTCAATATTCATTAGTGAAATTGGTCTATAATTTTCTTTTCTTGTTGGGTCTTTTCCTGGTTTGGGGATGAAGGAGATGTCTGCTTCATAAAATGTGTTGGGTATTACTCCATCTTTTTCAATATTTTGCAAGAGGTTTAGTAATATAGGTACTAGTTCTTCTTTAAAGGTTTGGTAGAATTCTGACGTGAAGCCTTCTGGTCCGGGGCTTTTCTTTTTAGGGAGTTTTTGTATAGTTGATGCTATTTCAGTACTTGATATTGGCCAATTCAACTTTTCCATATCATTCTGGAAGTCTTGGAAGGTGATGTGCTTCCAAATATTGGTCAATTTCCTTCAGATTATCATATTTCTGAGAGTAAAGTTTCTTGGAATATTCATTGAGGACTGTTTGAATTTCTGAAGAGTCTGTTGTTATTTCATCTTTATCATTTCTGATTGATGAGAAATAAAATAAATCTTAAAAAATAAATAGTTTAAAGGAAAATAAATTAAACTTAGATACTTGGAAACAAAATATGTTTCATCTAAAAGAATTTCTCTTTGTAATTATTTTCTAGTAAATTGTCTCCTGATATGCATATTATTATAATTAGTATTTTAAATATATTTTGAAATAAGAAATATTAAATAATATAATTTGATGCCTATGTTTCTCTCAGTTGGTGGAAATAAAGTCATTATTTCCTGGAAACTTAGCTTTCCTGCCAACTAATCCCTAGCCCAAACCCTAACATCACATGGTCAATAAAACCATACTATTTTTTATTATTGAGTGTTGCATTTGAATTTGATCCTACTTTACATTATATAGCATATAAAGAACCATTTATGTCTGTGTGGTATTCTGATATTAGAAGTTAATTATAATGCTAAATCTCATTTTGATATAAATCTCAAGATCTACATGTGTTTAAATATAGTCTGCTGTAGTGAGGGGAAACATGGCATATGGAACTCAAAGTATATCTCTGCTGCCTTCAAAAACACTTCTAAAATAACAATTAAAGTATTTTTAAATCATTGTAATACAAAGACACATAGAACAGGAAGGGGGTTAAGATATGTTAAGATATGTTAATAAAGTTTTGGAAGGTTGAAATTGGATGAATTGGCAAAATGGAGAAATCTGAATAGTAAGTGTCACTAGCACAGATAATGGTAACAAGTGCTCTCGTCCACTCTCACCACTCCAAAAACCTGAAAGGGCTCAGGACTTGGATTTCTCAGTATATGGAACTTTAAAGGCTAAGACTGAAAACAAGGATTGTCTGAAAGTCTCTAGGATATGCTTCTATCACTAAATCTCTATTTATGTTCGTACACAACTATGAAACCACCTAACTCTCACTGGAGAACTAAAAGTCAGGAATATTAGAACAAAAGAATGTCAAAATGAGACACTGGTGAGAAATTATCAGAATAAAATGACTCAAATATCCTTCCCAGACACAAATCTTCCACTGCCATGGTACCAGAACAAAGAATAAACTGGAGTATTCTTCTTTTTTGAAACCTAATGGTTTTTGAGAAAATAGCCACATATAATGATATATAGATGGTGGCATTCTAAAGTATAGCAGCTATCTCATTATCCAGTCCCCCTATTATAAAGCTCCTGAAGTAACAAGCTTCTCCACTACACACATACTGACATAGCCCTTCCCATAATAGCTTCTTGAGCTTCTTAAGGCACAACTTAACTACTCGAAGATGACATGATAGATGAATGGTTAAATGTAAATAAAAACAGCACAAAAGACAAATATCAAAGAGCAAAATTTTTAAATATTGAATTAATGAAATTAGAACCAGATGTTATTAAAAAATGGAAGATTCAGAGAAAAATTTAAAGATCTGAGATATTTAAAATATTATAAAAGATAGGCAAATTACAAAAGGAGGATGAAGAATACAGTTGAAAGAACCTCCTAGAAAATTGAGCATAAAGAAAAACTAATAGGCCAGGCACAGTGGTTCATGCCTGTAATCCCAACACTTTGGGAGCTTTCAGCAGGAGGATTGCTTAAGACCAAAAATTAGAGACTAGCATTTGCAACATAGCAAGACGCCATCTCTACAAACTTTTTTTGAAATTAGCCAGACACTAATAGCCAGACACATCATATTAGCCATATGATGGCACATATTTATAGTCTTACCTGTTTGGGAAGATGAGGTTAGAGAATTGCTTGAGCCCAGGAAATTGAGGTTACAGTGAACTATGAGCACATCATTGCACTGCAGCCTGGGTGACAGAACAAGACTGTCTTAAATAAAGGGGGGGAGGAAAAAAAGGAAGAAAAGAAAATATTATAGTCTGTAAGAAATCTTTCTTAAATGTAATAATTATTCCAAGATATCCAACATCTGATTAAAATGACTTGCATAAAGGGACAACTTAGAAAATCTAAAGAATGAAAATAACATAGATATAACAAAAGAAAATTGTCCTAGAATTGAATGGCTGAAAGGATGAATCAGATGGAAAAGATCCAAAGACTATTTAACCTCTTAATTTTTTAAAAGAACTTCTATGTGGCATATCATGAGAAAATTATAGAATAAGCAAGTTAAAAATTTTAAACCTAAAAGGTGCAACAGGGAGAGTGGTGGTGATCACAAGTCATATGCTAAGCAACAAAATAAAAATGACATTGTAGTTCTCAAACTAGCATTGAATACTTGCTAAAAGACAATAAAACTTCAAAACTCTAGGGGAAAAGGTATTTCCAGTTTAGCATTCTATATGCATCTAAACAATCAATAAAATGTGAAGGTATAATAAAGGCAATTTCAGATAGGCAAAATATTTTTTAAATAATTTCCCATTTGATCTTCCTTAGGAAACAACTGGAAGACATGCTTAATACTACTTAGGAGTATATATAGCAGGAAGTCAAACACAAGAAAAGGATAAAGGGAATTCCCAGGAAAATAACAATACAGAATCATCTAATAATGCAAAAGACTCAGATTGGCATAGGAGGGTAAAGGCATGAAGGTCTTTGAGAAGAGGATGGAACTGATGGAAACTTTTCACCTATTTCAGAGGTTAGAAGAACTACTGATAAGCTTACATCAAGTCTATTGGAGTATTTTAGAAAAGGAAGTAAAGCCAAACACATAAAAAAATCATGTATATTCAAAAAAATTATCAGGGACTTGTATTGAAAGTATATTTGTATAATACTCACATTATTTTCCTATAAATGTTATTATTTTTAGAGACTTTGGAGGGTTATGAAGATTACATTCTACCTGTGTCTCTGCCACTCTTAGCTACCTTTGGGACCACCAGTTAGCACAAAGCCCAAAGTAATTCAGTATGGAAAATACTATTAAGAGGATGTACGTGGAAGTGTAGATCTGAAAAGATCTATTGGAGTTCATTTGGAACATTTTCCTAAAACACCATCACCACATATTTCTATGTATATCTCGACTCACAACTTCACCCATAGTTTGAAATGAAAATGAGTACTACCTTTCCATTTTGATTTCCTTAATATATGTGGATGGGAGGATGTAGTTTTTTAATTTCATGCTTTTAAACCACCACACAGTCAGAAAAAGATAACAGAGCTGAACTTACTTTTTTCCTTGCTATTAACATAAAAATCATTAAATCTTATAGTCTTCTCTACCCCAGGTTGCTAGATTATTTTCTAGCTTTATTTAGCTATACTAAATATAAACATCACCCATGAATCTTTTTAAAAAATTATTCTATTTTTTTCTTATAGAGAAGTACTGCTTCATTGGAGTTTTTCCCCACACTATACAAAAAAAAAAAAAAAAAGATAAGTTAAAGTCTGTGAGGTCATTTGAATTCCAATTAATTCTATCCTTGATTCCTTACTATACTAAAGTGTGAAACTTTTTTTTCTTTGAACATCCAAGAAGCAGATTTATAATATTAACAATGCTCCCTAAAATTAGTGGTTAGACCAGCAGGCACATGCTTACATAATATCTTTTCCCAATTTCAGGGTAAAAATAACAGGTAGATTATGTGAATAAATATGGTAATTGCAACCCAATGGGAATTGCAAATTTACAGTTCAATCTCCATTTTAACAAGAAGTCACTTACAGAGATAAAACTCAGGGGATCAGTGACTATTCAGAATAACGTTAGTCTTTTAAATTGAATTTGTAAATGCCAAGGGAACTGATGATTCTTGCCTTGTCTGTTTCTCAACATAGACTTCCTTTTTAAAGTTATATTCTTTTCTTTTGCTAATTTTTGAGAAGAAGAATAAAAACAACAACAAGAGAGGAGAGAGAGAATCAAATTTATAAAATATGCATCATTACATCTGCTTTTATAGACTTTCTAATGTAGGAGGATCTTCTAGGATGATGGAGTCAAACTTTAAAGTTGAAAATCACTTTACGATGTCAGCTGTATACACTTCCAGTCTTTCTTTTGGCAGCGAATTCATGTGCTTTCAGACACAAAGGTGAAAGAAGTCCTCATTGAATCTATTGCACTATGCTTCCTTCTATACTAGGGTACAACCATCTTACAGCTCCTTGATACATTTCATTCTATGAAGATTAAAAGTTATTTAATTTACAACAAGCAAATGAGAATGTCCATGCAATTTAGATAGAAACCTCAGAATCTCTCTGGTGTAGGAAATTCTAGAGCTCTGTATTTTCTCAGATAAGCACTGTATGTATGACTTTATATTTTTATAGCAAGTTCTACAGCTTAGTGAAGCCTTAGTGAAGCAGTTAACAGATCTAACCAGCCACTAAACAATGAGAGGCATGATTTTGTCTTCCAGACACCCCACTTATGATTAGAAATCTTGATTTGTTCCTCTGAAAAGAAAAGGGAGCTCTTGTTTAAGAATGTCATGGTTATAGCCAGTGAAGCTTGCTAAAATGTATTAGAGAATAATAAAGTGAACTTTATTAAAAAGCACCCTTGGGTGCAATTCCATCATCCTCTGCAGCTGAGAGCAGCAGAAATCGTTGCCTCATTCTTTCAGTCTACTTATGCTTAGGTTTTTATATAATAGAATGCTTTATTACCAAAAAGATCAGGAGAGTGTAATTGCAGTCACCTTTTTAAATGATCTGGGAATGTTGGGTAGCTCATTCAGGATACAGACTAATTTCATACTTCCTTGTTTTGTTCATCAATTATCTGATGGAGAATTCCTCTCTTACTTATGAGAACTACAATCATCAATAATAGTCATTCATTAAGCACCAAATATGCACCACTCACCACACTACTGTCACTTACACATGCATTTCATGTTCTTACAACAGTCAGGCAAGGTGGTTGCCATTTTATCTTCACTTTATGGAAGGGGAAATTGGCACTTAGTCTGAGTTTCCATCTCTTTTGTATCATTTAAAATATCTGACAATGAATTGAGTAGACAGAAGGTTGTCATACATGTTGTCGACGGGCTTATTATTAAAATTCTTTAGCTCGTTGAACTTGTGTCCATTTCTACCAATGGAAACAGATTGTAGCCATAACAAAACTATTTGGATCTTACCCCTGAAGGTCCATTCAAAACGTATGCACTGGAGGGCATAAAGAGAGCGTGGCTAATGAAGGAATGGATGATTCCAGCAAATGATGCTATGGCCAATAATGAGTTTAACACCTGGCAGATAATGCAAATGACAGTGCAAATTAGCTCATTTTTGGCGTCCCCATGTCCTGTGCAATTGAACAAAACTTGCACTGAAAATAAGCCCTGTTTGGGGGTTTTGTTTTGTTTATGTTTCTATTAACACATGTTTTGAATCTGAGCTATGGCTCAGTTCTGTGCACTTTACTGGTTCCCCTATTTTCGTTCTACCAAAAAAAGATGAGTTTTATAGGTTCTAAGAGGGCTGATTTTCAGTTCTAACTCTTAGACACAGGCAGTTTTACCCTCCATGCCTTAATTTGTGGTATGGTTATACCAACCAAACATACATTTATTTTTCTCTGTTCCATTTTTTACCCTTTAGAAATGGGACTGACCCATGTAGCTAACGAATGTCACGAAGGGAAACATTTGGAAAATATTATATGGGATGCAGTCCTTCCAGATTTCAATCATGTTAGCTGACAAAAGCCAAATAAGAAAACAGCCACAGAGTGTTATGGGCCAAAAGTTAAGAATTTCAGTGATTCTAGAGCAGACAGATGACTTTAAATTGCCACAATGATATAGTGCCAGTAGGACTGTTGTTGAGATGGTTAAGATGTAGCAGAATAAGGATATGAGGTTTTTATTATATATGATATTTTATTTAAAAATTTCATGTAGGTTCTGGTGATAGTTTAATACTTTTGGGGGGCATATTCTTAAATTTTAAATTAAGATAATGCTTCCTAAATTATAGATCATAGTAATAAAAATGATACTGAATATCAAAACATAATACTTTAGAGAGTTGGGATTGTAAAAACTGATTATCTTAAATTATTTCAAACAACAAAACTGTGGTGTTTAAAGAGATAGAATTTATAAGAACATACAAAGAATTTATCTAAAGGAGAAATATAATTGCATGGATACTTAATATTGGTCCTTGCAATAGCACAAATGATATATGGTATGATGAGACCTGGTCCAAAGGTTGAGTCTGTTTAGGGATACAAGGGCCGTCAAACCAGTAAGTGGATGGCTTGTTTGAAAGACAGTAAAATTACCTGAAAGTTGATGCATTGTCATGTCCCTGTGCATTATAATGTGATCAGGCTTTCATAGATGATAATTTTTCTGATATTACTAATATAGGTAAAGCTTTAATTATCTTGATAAGAGGAGAAGAACCTGCTTCCAGTTATCATACCCAGCCCAGTTCAAAAACACCGACTGGGCATTAAGGACATTCAGTTTGAAGCAGCAAACAATCAACCAACTTTCTTGCTAATGATGAAATCAAAGCCCAGCTCAGCCTGTCATTAACAATTTACTTACTAGCTGTTGCTAAAAATACCCACACTGGAGTTGAATATGTGACTATTACATGGCATTAAATTAGAACATCTAAAACTAAAACTTAGATATAGCTGGCAATTGGTATCATATTACCCATCATGCCCTAGCTTACTTCCCTTCAAGTAAGTACTTCCATAGCCACAGTCAAAATGGATTTATATTGAAGGACCATAGATAAATGAG
Organism: Perodicticus potto; assembly: GCA_963574655.1. Taxonomy (NCBI): domain Eukaryota; kingdom Metazoa; phylum Chordata; class Mammalia; order Primates; family Lorisidae; genus Perodicticus; species Perodicticus potto. The sequence continues at coordinate 3,241 of CAUYRH010062689.1, read as the reverse complement.
AAACAAGAATACAAATGGGTGTGTTTTAATTGTTGGGGCCATCAGAGGGTGGCTTCGGTTAGAGAGCGTCAGGCCCAGATGCAAGAGACAGACTGCCTAGAGTAGTTTCAGGGGGTCAAGGTTTTAGATTCAGCTGTCCATATTTCAGTCACTCATTGCACAACAGAGGAAAAAACCAAAGTAATCAAATAAGGCCCCACTGGCTACCCAGGGTGAAGCAATCACTTTATGATAATGCCAGCTCAGAAATGCTGGGCTAATCTCCAGTACAAGATGACATAAAATAAATATTGAATTAATATTCAAAGTTAGGGGTCCAATTTAGGGTTCGTAAATTGAGAAGGTTGTTTTTTCGTGATTTCTTTAAGTACTTCCACCATGACTGATTTCCAGCTACAGCCCTACTCACAAAATTCTCTTCAACTGGCTATTGCAAGGTATTAAGAGATGATTCCAACTTAACACTGAAACTGACATTGAAATCTAAAGAGGGTGGTAGCATGAGGAAGCCTCACAGGCTGGTACATCGTATAGGCTCATCCTTAATCAGATGCATGAGCAGGGCTCCCATCTCTTACAAAGAGCCAGGCAAGCATCAGCAAGTTCCTCATGTCCTAGAGGAGTAGAAAATTAAGCAGATTTCTGAGACATAGATGTTGGTGCAAAGAAGTGGGCAGAAGCCTAGTAACTTAGACTGAGGCCAAAAAAGTAAGTTGTTTGGAAAAAAAGTAAGTTGATTGGAAAAAAGAATTCTAGTTACATAGAAGATATCAAGTAATATAAATTAGACATCATCGAAGAACTTGGTGGTGAAAAAAAAAACCCATTATGTATGTATATCTGAACTTTAAATTCTTCACCATTATAGGCATGTAATTAATCATAAAATGACCAGGCATGACTTCCAACAATGACAAAAATAAGTTTTTAGAATACAATAATTAATTTTATTTTTTAAACTATGACTAGTGTATCTTTACTTTGAATTTTGATTCTGCAGATGGGTTTTTACTATGAAATGCTTAATGACTTGATCATTACTTATCTTCCACTTAATTCTTCTTGATAAGATTATTTGTACATAGCAATTTTTTTTTTGAGACAGAGTCTCACTATGTTGCCCTTGGCAGAATGCCATGGCATCGCAGCTCACAGCAACCTCAAACTCTTGGATTCAAGCAATTCTCTTGCCTCAGCTTCCAAAGTAGCTGGGACTACAGGTGCCTGCCACAATGCCTGGCTATTTTTTGTTACAGTTGTCATTGTTGTTTTAGCTGGCCTGGGCCAGGTTCGAACCTGCCACCCTCGGTGTATGTGGCTGGTGCCATAACCACTGTACTACAAGTGCCAACCCGATAGCAATTCTAAATATTTTTTAGTCCCTTGTTAATATCCATATCCACAAATGTTATTCAAAAAAAAAACTTTAGTGACTCTGATTTGAATGATTTGATTAGCGTTTCAGAATGTCATGGTATAGAAGCTTGAACTCTCCCACACCTGCACAAATACACACAGGGATCTCGTAAGACTAGTTAATTATTACTTACCATAAGCAAAATAGGCAGAACCTAGAAAGATTCTTATTGGAAGAGAACAATTTTGAAATAGAAATAGAAAGAATGAAAGAAGAAAATTTGTACTACTTCCTATTTTATTCAGGATGGCATAAGCTGTAAGCTAGCACAGAAAAGTTGGTTTAGAAACCAGAGGGTTATAAATCAAAAAAGCGGGTTGGTAGACTCCAAAAGTTGGTTTTCAAATCACTTCTTTGGAAAACTGGATGTGCTTTTCCTACAGCAGCAACATATTCCAAAATGGTAGTCCAAAACTCCTATCAAAATCCTAAAATAGCTGAAATTAAATAGATGGAAACTCTGAGCCCTGGGTTCCTCTACCCTTGCCTTTTGAACCTGAAGCCTTAAGTATTGAACTTAGAGAAGCCCACAGTGCCCAAAATAAACAAGGAGGAATGCTTACTTGAAGCAAGCTTCCTGACTGTGCAATGAAGTACGTGCTGGAGTCCTGGATTGTAATGTTATTTCTATAACCTATTAGTTCTGTAATCTTATACAAGTAACTCAGTATTTCTGAGTCTCTGTTTCCTGATTAATAGAAGAGGAACAATAACATCTAACTCACAAATTTGCAGATAGTTCAAAGACCCCACACTACTGCCAACCCTCCCCCAGACCCCAAGCGGATCTGAAGTTCTACAGATGTAGGGATAGCATCTGTCTGGCTTATTGCTACAGCCCCAGGACTTAGAATCGTATTTTGCATATAGTTGTATGTAATACATTTCTGTTGATTATGTTAAATGGATGGATACATGACTCAAAAGTGTTTCATAAATAATGAATGCCTTTTGGAATGAATTCTACCACCTTTTTCAACCATCTATGAGAGTTCAAGAGAGTATTAGCAAAGGGTATGTCCCCTTGTAGTAGAAACAGGATAACCCTGACCGTTCGACAGATGAGTGGTTTGTTAGCTGAGTATTCTGTGCTCTGTTTGTACGGGAATATATGGCTCTCCCACGTTTCCCTGTGACCTCTCCACTGTGAATATGCTCTGGCCAGAAACTACCAGGTTTTGTCTCATGGTTTGGTCTTTGTGGGCCCATCACTCTGACGGTTATTGGGGGTCTCTTTGAGGTTAAGCTTTCTGTACAACATACCCATGCTAATTTGCTCACTGTGATATTTCTGCTTAGTGAGGTTTAATTTGGTAGAATGAGAGCTGCCTGTATATTTAGCAGTCAGAGCTGCATAATATTCATCTAAGGTAGAATTCATCAATTATGCTGAAATGTTTGTTGCTTTTTTTTTATTGTTGGGGATTCATTGAGGGTATAAGAAACCATGTTATACTGATTGCATTTGTTGGGTAAAGTCCCTCTTACAATTGTGTTTTGCCCCCAAAAGGTGTGGCACAGACCAAGACCCCACCCCCCTCACTCCTTCCCTCTCTCTGCTCTTCCTTTCCCCACCCCTCCCTCATTCTTTCTCTCTCTGTTTGTTTTTAAAATGTCAGGTGGCCAGATGGGGCCATGGCAATGGGGGTCATTAGAAATTCTTAGACACACAGTCTTTTTTTTTTTTTTTAATTATTTTTTATTGAGTCATAACTGTGTACAATGATTCAAGCTTGGAGTACAGTGTACGGGCTTCCCATACAATCGGAGATATTTTTATCCACCTGATTAATGTAACATTCATGATATTTTCTCATTTACTAT
>CAUYRH010062687.1:0-16289 GCA_963574655.1 Perodicticus potto | reverse complement strand
AGGCAGTAGATGAAGCTGCCGATGAACTTCTCAAAACCAATGAAGAGTTAGAGAAGATGAAAAGTGTGATTGAAAATGCAAAGAACCAGCTTGGCGCCTATGGCTCAACAGGCTAAGGCGCCAGCCACGTACACCTGAGCTAGCAGGTTCGAATCCAGCCCGGGCCCGCCAAACAACAATGACGGTTGCAACCAAAAAATAGCCAGGTGTTGTGGCGGGCGCCTGTAGTCCCAGCTACTTGGGAGGCAGAGCCAAGAGACTCCCTTGAGCCCAGGAATTGGAGGTTGCTGTGAGCTGTGATGCTACAGCACTCTATCCAGGGTGACAGCTTGCAGCTCTGTCTCAAAAAAAAAAAACAAAAGAAAGAAAGAAAATTCAAAGAACAGCCCTTTCAGCCGAAGACACCATCTTCCAGTAATTCACCAAAATGACAAACGCAAAGGGAAAGAGGAGAGGCACCCGTTACATGTTCTCTAGGCCTTTTAGAAAACATGGAGTTGTTCCTTTGGACACATATATGCAAATCTACAAGAAAGGTGATATTGTAGACATCAAGGGAATGGGTACTGTTCAAAAGGCATGCCACACAGGTGTTACCATGGCAAAACTAGAAGAGTCTACAATGTTACCCAGCATGCTGTTGGCATTGTTGTAAACAAAGAAGTTGAGGGCAAGATTCTTGCCAAGAGGATTAATGTTCATTTTGAGCATATTAAGCACTTTAAGAGCTAAGACAGCTTCCTGAAACACATGAAGGAAAATGATCAGAAAAAGAAGGAAGCCAAAGAGAAATGTACCTGGGTTCGACTGCAGCACCAGCCTGCTCCACCCAGAGAAGCCCACTTTGTGAGAACCAACTGAAAGGAGCCTGAGCTCCTGGCACCCATTCCCTATGAATTCTTGGCATAATAAGCACATAACATAGCACACGGGAGAACCGGAGAACCGATGGAACCATGATCTTAGGTGCTGGAACCTATTTATCCCCCATGAATTCATGGCATAATAAGCATATAACATAGCACACAGGAGAGCCAGGGGAACCATGTTTTGAGGTGCTGGAACCTATTTATTCCCCATGAGCTCATGGCATAATAGGTGTACAGCAGAGCACACAGGACAACCAACAGACCATGTAACAGTGATACAAGGTGCTGGAGCCTATTTCCCATGAATTCAAAAGTCAATCAATGCTTTGTCACATTCAATGGCAAGGTGCCTCCCTAAGCTACTGGAACCTCTTCCCTATGAATTCATGGCATGGTAGATAAAAACAATAGCCTACTGCTACTGTAAAAAAGTTTCTTTTCATTCACTAAAAGTGTGATTTTTTCCCCCAAAGAAGTATTAAAGCAAATTTTAATGTGTCCTAAAAAAAAAAAGAAAGAAAGAAAGAAAGAAAATGCAAGGAACAAGGAGGTTGCTGAGGCCAAACTTCATATAACTGCTGCAGACGGGAAACTTCACATGTTAATTGATCTGGACAATGTGGTCAAAAAGATCCAGGCAGCTCTAAGGTTGTATCTCAGTATCATGCACTGGGGTCCAAGCCTGCAGTGACTTTAAATAAGGACTGGATAGTATTACTCCCGAAGTCCTTCCTGGATGGAAGGGGATGAGTGTTTCTGACCTAGCTGACAAGCTTTCTACTGATGATCTGAACTCCCTGATTGCTCATGCACATCGTGGCATTGATCAGCTAAACAGAGCTAGCAGAACAGAAGGCCACAGAGAAGCAACATATCACCTTAGCCTTGGAAGAACAAAAGCTGAGAGAAAAGCGAGCATTTGACTCTGCGGTGGCAGAAGCATTAGAACATCACAGAAGTGAAATACAGGCTGAACAGGACAAAAAGGTACAGGAAATCAGAGACGCCATGGAGAGTGAAATGAGAACCCAGCTTCGAGGCAGGCAGCTGCCCGCACTGATCACTTAGGAGACGTCCTTCGGGTACAAGATAGGACCCGAAGTATGATTTGGAGCAGGACTAGCTGAGAAACCCTCTGAACAAGAATTACAGTTTCGTTGGCTCAGTCAAGAGCAAGTTGACAACTTTGCTCTGAATATAAACACTGCCTATGCCAGACTGTGAGGAATTGAACAGGCTGTTCAGAGTCCTGCAGTTGCTGAAGAGGAAGCCAGAAATGCCCACCCACTCTGCTTTCCGTGCAGGCATTGCCGTACAGCACAAAGCCCTCATCTGCGGATATGCCTACTCTTCTCCTGGGTAGTGCAGTCGAGGCCATCAAAGCCAACTGTTCTGACAATGAACTTATGCAAGCTTTAACTGAAGCTATCCCTCCGGAGTCCCTGACCTGTGGGGTACACAATGAAGAAATCCTTAGAGCCCGTTTCTATGTGGTCCAAAAACTGGCCTGAAGGGTTGCAATGATTGATGAAACCAGAAATGGCTTGTACCAATACTTCCTCTGATACTTGCAGTCCTTGCTCTGTGCCACCTCGGCAATTTAAATTATTGTCATACACCTTCCATTTGTATTGAGCATGGTGATCTGGAGCTGGCAGCAAAGTTTGTCAATCAGCTGAGAGGGGAGTGCAGACGAGTGGCACAGGATTGCCTGAAGGAAGCCCGAATGACCCTAGAAACTAAACAGATAGTGGAAGTCCTGACAGCATATGCCAGCACTGTAGGAATAGGAACTACCCAAGTACAGCAAGAGTAAGGTCTAAGAAGAGTTTTATAAAGGCATATTTCATGTCAAAGGGAATCAGCAGTGGTATATGAAGGGTTTGCAACAGGGCTCCAGAATTACCTAGAAAAGCACAAGTTACAACTACTGTTCTAAATGTTAACGCCTGTTGCAGTTATATTCTTTCCACTTGCTATCACGACAGTGAACTCCAGGAGTGTTTTCTCTGCAACTGGTGTCACATTTTCTGTTCTTCAGGTTTTACTGATCAGGCTTGTGAGGCCAATCAAAGTAACGTTTGTGATCACTAACACCATTGATTATGCCCTTGGAGCAAATGGAATAAAGCAACAGATGAAAACTGAAAAACAAAAAAAAGCAACTTCTATTTATCACATGATACCCTTAAGAGAGTACAAAGGTAAGCCACAGAATGGAAAATTACATTCGCATCAAATATTACTGAGAAAGGACTTGTATCCGTATGAAGAACTCTTACAAATTAATAAGAAAAATACACACAACCGAATAGATATTCTTGAAGAATTCTGGAAATTACACATGAGAGATCCAGTTCACTAGCCCTAGTGAAGCTATCTTAACAAAAATGTTAGCCAAGAAGTTTCTTACCCCTCTCATCTTGCTTTCCTACTGCTACCGCTTTTACAGTCTATCCTTGTCCGTTGCAGAGTTACTAACACAGAGCATGTGGCTTATAGGTTAGACGGGAGGAGAGTGAGAAAAACAACAGCAGGACACATAGATTTACACCCACAGGAGGTCCTAGAAGAGAAAAGATTTAATTACTGAATTGAGGTTTTTTGCATAGTGTTTAAATCAGCAATGTTTTCCATTGGTATATACTTCTAGGTTGGCAGCTATTTACTTTACCAAATTAAGGTATCATTCTGTATTCTTTTTGCTCCATCATTGGTGCTGAGAAGTTAGCAGTCACATTATTGCTTCTTTGAAAGTAAACCGTTTTTTTGTCTGTGGCTGTTCTTAATATTCTCTTTCTGTTGAGTTTTCTATCTCTATGAGTCTATATGCAGCTTTCATTTTCTGTCTTCTTGTAATTCACTGGGCTTCTTGAATTTCTGTGTTGACGCTTAGAGCTCAAAACTTCTCAGACTTATTTAATGTTGCTTCTATCTCATTCTCTGATAATTCTTCTTTTAAGACCGAAATTGAACATGTTGAACATTTTCATTCTCTTCTGTCCCTTTTCTTAATCCATTCTTTTTTCTCTCTGTGCTTCAATCTAGATGAGATCTTCTGATCTGGCTTCATGTCTACTAATTCTTTCTTAGTTGTATCTAATTTGTTCTGAAATCCATCCATTTCTTTCTTTTTTTTTTTTGAGACAGAGCCTCAAGCTATCACCCTGGAGAGAGTGCCGTGGCATCACAGCTCACAGCAACCTCCAATTCCTGGGCTGAAGCAAGTCTCTTGCCTCCGCCTCCCAAGTAGCTGGGAGTACAGGCGCCCACCACAACGCCCGGCCATTTTTTGGTTGCAGCCGTCATTGTTGTTTGGCGGGCCCGGGCTGGATTTGAACCCGCCAGCTCAGGTGTACGTGGCCGATGCCTTAGCCTGTTGAGCCACAGGTGCCGAGCCACCATCCATTTATTTCTTAATTTTGCTATTAGCAAAAAATAGAAGAACCTAAATTATTATTATTATTTCTAATTATTCTAATTATCATTATTATTATTTCTAATAATAGCAAAAAATAGAAGAACCTAAATTGGTTCTTTTAAAATTCTGCTATTTTTTATACTGTGCAGTTCTATACTAAGATACTAGAATCCCTGAGTGTCTACTTCTGTAATCGGTTGTATTTTCTTTTTCTTGTTCATGGTGTGTGTTTTTTGTTTTATCTTGTTTAAGATAAGGTCTCACCCCATTGTCCAGGCTAGAATGTAGTGTTATCATCATAGCTCACTGCAACCTCAAACTCCTGGGCTCAAGTGCTCAAGTGGTACTGCTGCTTCAGCCTCCCTGTAGCTGGGACTACAGTACACCACCATGCCCAGCTATTTTTCTATTTTTTTTTTTTTTGGTAGAGACAGAGTCTCACTTTATTGCCCTCGATAGAGTGCTGTGACATCACACAGCTCACAGCAACCTCCAACTCCTGGGCTCTGGTGATTCTCTTGCCTCAGCCTCCCGAGTAGCTGGGACTACAGGCGCCCGCCACAATGCCCAGCCATTTTTTGGTTGCAGCCGTCATTGTTGTTTGGCGGGCCCAGGCTGGATTCGAACCCGCCAGCTCAGGGATACGTGGCTGGCGCCTTAGCCCGTTTAGCCACAGGCGCGGAGCCTATTTTTCTATTTTTTATAGAGACAGTTGCCTCACTCTTGCTCAGGTTAGTTTCAGACTCCTAACCTCAAGCAATCCCCTTGGCCTGGCTTTCCAAAGCGCTAGGATTAAGGTATGAACCACTGCACGTAGCTGTGGTGTTTTATCATTTTTGTCGTTTGGTTATTTGTTCCTCCATCCTGACAATTGTAATGTTTAATTATTTGTAAAAATAATTTAAAGCCTATTATGATGTTCTTTTTTTAAGAGGAGAATTTTCATTTCTTCTTCTGTGCATTTAGGGGTACAAACAATCCAAGATGACCCCAATTCAGTTTCAGGGCTTGAGATTTTCTGGGCTACCCAGATCACTCAAAGACAGACTCCATGATAGAATTAGTTTACTTTCCGTTTACCCTGATTTCTAGTTCCTACCCTTTTAGTGCCAACTCAGGGTGTAGATTACCCCTCTCTGTTGGGTCCTAAACTCTAACTACTGTTCCTGTTTTTTAAGGAAATTAAAGGGAAATTAATTGATTAAAGGAAAATATTAGAGGGAATTAAAGGAAAATATTTAAAATAAATTACTTAGTCCTTCAAGAACTTTTGTGTTATCCTCCGAAATGTCTCAGTCTGTGCTGATAAAAATAATGAATTTACAATGTAATAAACTAAAAAAAAATAATTTTGGTTATGCATTTACTCAGATTGAATCAAGACCCTAAGTAAAATTAAATTTGACTATGTCTTACATCAATCATTGGCATCATATTTTTCTTTGGGCTCTCTTCTCATTCTAGATGAAAAATAATCTTCTTGCCATCAAGTTTTTTTTTTAACAAGAGATGTTTTACCATTCATAATTTGTTTCTTTTTTGAGACAGAGTCTCACTATGTCACCCTCAGGAGAGCGCAGTGGTGTCACAGCTCACAGCAACCGCAAACTCTTGAGCTTAAGCAATTCTCTTGCCTCAGCCTTCCAAGTAGCTGGGAAAACAGGCACCAGCCACAAAACACGACTTTTTTTTTTGTTGTTGTAGTTGTCATTGTTGTTTAGCGGGTCCAGGCCGGGTTCGAACCTGCCAGCTAGGGTGTATGTGGCCACCACCCTAACCCCTAAGGTGCCGAGCCACCATTCATAATGTTTATATTCATAATGTTTATGATATTAAACTTTTAAATCTGTATGAATGTCAAAGATTATAAACTATGTTTTAGATCATTGTGGGAAGCTGAGAACATGGCTAATCTAACAGACAGTATTGTTAATGTGTTACTCGGAAGAGACAAGGTTATGATACAGCAATAAACAATTCCCAATTCCTATTAGAGTTTATTTTTCATTCATACAAAGTTGGCTGCCTGTGTGATGCCTTTTCTAGACGTTGCTTGCCAGCTGTGCCTCAAATTCAGGCTATCTCCACCTTTTGGTTTTGCCATCTCAGCATTTGGCTTCTGCTGTCGTTGTGGTAGGAAAAGAGGCATTAAGAAATAATAAGTGCTCTTCTTTTTATGCTTTGTCCCAGAAGTGACACATGCCACTTCTGCTCACAGCTCATTTGTCTAACTAGTCACATGGATCCACCTCCCTGCAAGGGAGCTAGGAACAGCGGGAAGGACACGGACGTTCAGTAACTAATACATTATAATAAATTATATCTCTTCTGATGCAATTGAACTTACAATGAACTCCTTAGAGTTTTTCAGCTATAAGTTATTTCCAAAACAACATAAAACCAATATTGTCATCTCCAATATTTGAAGAAGCAGACCCTATCCTGTCGCTTCCCTACAGCAGTTAATATTTTAAGAGGTTCTGGCAGCTTCAAAACATAAACCACAGCATGGAACGTCTGTTTTTCTTAGATAGTTGCCTTATATTCAAAATGAAGGAATTGGACTGAATGATTTCTAATGTCACGTCAGGGCCCTTGAAATTATTGTTTAACTTCCAAAAACAGTTTTTTAAAGCTTTAATTTATAGTTTCTTTTTTCAGGATTCTCAGATTTTTAGCCCAAACTGTAACGATTCACTATAAGTTTCAGTCTCTTGAAATAAAAAAAAACCAATAAATTAATTAGAGATTTGGGTAAATTTTGTGCATCCGGCTTATGTCACACAGGATTTCTATCCAAGGATCTTTACTTTTTAGGTGACATAAGTTAAAGAATGAAAACACTATTCCTTGGGTACAATGACAAGGAGTGAGCTCAGTTTATTATGCCTCAGCTCCTTCTTGCTAAGGGCTTTCAACGCTCTCCCGGTTAAGACAGGAAGCTCAGCTGAAAGAGTTTAGTAATAATTGCAAAATCCTGTGAAACCCCAGCTTCCCCTTCTAAGCACTCCTCTTACCAGGTGTTGGCTCTTGTCAAATTCAGCTTGCGTTAAGAATTGCCCCACCCCGGCTCGGCGCCTGTGGCTCAATGGGCTAAGGCACCAGCCACATACACCTGAGCTGGTGGGTTCGAATCCAGCCCGGGCCCGCCAAACAACAATGACGGCTGTGACCAAAAAATGGCCGGGCGTTGTGGCGGGCGCCTGTACTCCCAGCTACTTGGGAGGCAGAGGCAAGAGAATCGCTTGAGCCCAGGAATTGGAGGTTGCTGTGAGCTGTGATGCCACGGCACTCTACCCAGGGCGACAGCTTGAGGCTCTGTCTCAAAAAAAAAAAAAAAGAATTGCCCCGCCCCTACTGAAAGTCCCTTATAAAAGGTTTCCACTCCTGCTTCTAGGGGTCAAGAGACTGAGGCATGAGCCTGCTCTTGGCCCAGCCTGTCAACAAAGGACCCTTGCTTAATTTGGACTCAGTGCACTGGCGTTTCTCTGTTCCACTCGCTTTGGGTATAACAAGTTTGTCTAAAAAATTAACATGAACTTACATCATTAAATCTTTTTATTTTATTGTATTGTATTTACTTTATTTTACAGTGTCTCAAGCTGTTGCCCTGGGTAGAGTGCCATGGCGTCATAGCTCATAGCAACCTCCAACTTAGACTCAGCCATCCTCTTGCCTCAGTGTTTCTATTTTCAGGAGAGACGGGGTCTTGCTTTTGCTCAGGCTGGTCTCAAACTCATAAGCTCGAGCAATCCACCCTCCTCAGCCTCCCAGAGTGCTAGGCTTATAGGTGTGAGCTGCTGTGCCCAGCATTGTGCGTGTTTTGTTAAGAGAATTCCTTAGTGAGATAATATTGCTAAATTTATTAATAACATTTTCTGTGTTCTGTTTATTGGTAAGAGATTGAGAGAATATTGGTAATAAATAATCTCTGAACATGCAGTTGTAGAATTAGATCCTGTAGAGTCCAAACTGGTAACATAAACAATGAAACAGATACATGGGAGTTGTGGACACAGTTAAGAATAGGACAGAGCTCATTTAAAGTGGGGATCTGGTGTCGGCAAAGTGTTGCTGTGGAAGAATTTGGGACCAATACAAGTCATTAAATAATGTATGTAAACTCTCTGATTTCTAAATGTAGGCAACTAGTTCAAAATACTTTTTAGGGTGGTGCCTGTGGGGGGGGGCGCTGGCCCCATATGGGAGAGGTGGTGGGTTCAAACCCAGCCCCTGCCAAAAACTGCAAAAAATAAAAAATAAAATAAATAAAAATAAAAACCCCACCACCATGCCCAGCAACATATACCATTTTTACTTGTCAATTAAAATCTCTTTTAAAGTATACCTAATAGCACCTTAGAACAGGTTTGTTTAGACCTATTTTTCAAACACACTGTGACCCACTGTAAGAAATCCTGTGTTTCAAACTGGGTGCCGTGGGATGCACCTGTAGTTCCAGGTACTCAAGAAGGGGAGGTAGGAGGATCTCTTGAGCTCAGGAATTCAAGTTTCGGCTGGGCAGCTTAACAAGACCTCCATTTCCAAGAAAAGAAAGAAAGAAAGAAAGAGAAGAAGACAGAAGGAGATCCTATATTTTAAATGTACGTACGCATGCACCCGAAATAAAAATGTGATATACTCTGATATTTTCTGTTCTCAGTTGTTGGTATTTTTCAAAATGTTAGAATCCTACCAAATTGATTTGCTATCCATGTAAGAATTTTGCACCAACAATGTACAAAACGCTTGTTTAGAAAGTTGCTTTAAAATGGTACTTTCCAATTCTGGCTCTAAAGCAGAATAAGCTATTGATTTTTTTCAAGAAAAATCCAAACCCCAGATGGAGTTTGACTCATTTAATCTAGAATGGGGGTTGGATATCAACATTGTATGTATTTAAAGTCTTTGGGAGTGATTCCAACATACCTCAAGAGAGGTTAAAAACCACTATTTAAAACTATTTTCTAGTTTGATATTTCAAGTAAATGTTTTAAGGAATAAATATTTTCTTTTATTTTAAAATGAAAATGCATGAGGGAAATGCAAGGCCAGATCTAGTGACTTAAATTCCCTGAAGCTCCCTTTCATTGCCAGTGGCATCTATGTAACATCATACCTAAAATGAAGGGCAAATTTTGTTGTTATTTTTGAGACAGGGTTTTACTGTCTTGCTCCAGCTGGATGAACTTGAACTCCTGGGCTCAAGCAATCCTCCTGCCTCAGCCTCCTGAATAGTTGGAACTATATATGTAACTTTTTAGGCAATTAAAAATAAATGTAGAACTAACTCTGTGACTTTAAAGACATACAGTCACATTTTTTCACTTAGAAGAGTTTTTAAATTATTAAAAATAGAAAATATATTATAAAAACACTATTATAATGTAGAAAATAAGAAAAAAGAGCATATCTAGGTATTTATCACTCAATTAAAAAAATAAAGAACATTACTATCACCCATGTGGTCCCCTCTGCTCCCATTTCCTTTCTTTCTTAGAAATAAACATTATCCTAACTTTTGTGTTATCTTGCAATGCTTAAGTCTTTAACAACTTCGTATACTTACATAAAATGCTGGTTAGTTTTGTATGCTTTTAAATTTTATTTTAATGGAATCATATTCGTGCATTCTGTGACTTGCCTTTTTTATTCGAAATTATATTCCTGAGCGTCATCCACATTGTTGTAACTGCTTTTATTTTCAGCATTAAATAGCACTCCATTCTATGAACATGCTACAATCTATCTTATTCCATTGCTGATGGACGTTGTGTTGCTTCTAATGACAGATCTTCATAAATAGTGGCGTGTGGATCAGATGATCAGATGGTCTGTGTTTCCCGATGCAGGTGCTTTAGAGTTTCTTTAGGATATATACCTAGAAGTGGAACACTGGGTTATATGACATGCACACCTTCAACTTTACTGGACAATGACAAATTGTTTTTCAGTTATTGTTTCAATGTATCCTCTCACCAGGAGTATTAGAATTTGCATTGTTCTACATCATTGCTAACACTCAGTATTAGTAGACATTTATTTTGTCCAGCCTGTTGAGTATAAAATTATATTTTGATGTATCATTTCCCTAATGTTAATGGAGCTGCGCATTTTTACATGTGTTTATTTGTCTAATTGGGCTTTCTTTCTGTAAAGTTCCTGTCCTATTCTTTGTCCGTTTATGTTCTGGGTTTTCATTTTCATAACTTTTTATGCCCTCCCTGGGGTGTAGTGGTTAGGATCCGGCACTCTCATTTTTACAACTTTAGCCATGTCAACCTATGACATTCTCTTAAAGCAAAATATGCCACTGTAAGATCATCTTCAAACAAAAATTCTTCTAGGCTCAGTGCCTGTGGCTCAAGAGGCTAAGGCGCCAGCCAGGTACACCTGCGCTGGTGGGTTCCAATCCAGCCCGGGCCGACAAACAACGACGGCTGCAACCAAAAAATGGCCGGGCGTTGTGGCAGGCGCCTGTGGTCCCAGCTACTTGGGAGGTGGAGACAAGAGATCCGCTTGAGCCCAGGAATTGGAGGTTGCTGTGAGCTGTGATGCCACAGCACTCTATCCAGGGTGACAGCTTGAGACTCTGTCTCAAAAAAAAAAAATTCTTCTAAAGTATGTTTGTATGTAATTCCCTAAAGTGTTTAGGTAAATAGACTGAATTTTAGGTTGGCGCCTGTGGCTCATTGAGTAGGGTGCCAGCCCCATATACCGAAGGTGGCGGGTTCAAACTCAGCCTTGGCCGAACTGCAAAAACAGAAAAATACCCAGGCATTGTGGCGGACACCTGTAGTCCCAGCCACTCGGGAGGCTGAGGCAAGAGAATCGCCTAAGCCCAGGAGTTGGAGGTTGCTGTGAGCTGTGACGCCACAGCACTCTATAGAGGGCGATAAAGTGGGACTGTCTCTACAAAAAAAAAAAAATACTGAATTTTATGTGGTCAGAATATTAAACATTATCCAAACAATCCAAATATTGCCACAGTTTCCTGCTTCTTCCACGTCAAACCTCCCTTGATATAGCGCTACATTTCTCTAAGTAGATGTCATAGAAGGAGGCTAGAGAGGAAAGCTTCTGACAAAACCAAATACTCTGGATGGAAACAGATGAGAATATGATGGAAAGCAGACTGTCAAACGGAGAGCTTGGTGCACCTGCTCTCCTGCCAGACAGGGGATAAAGGCTGTTACTAAAGGTAGACAAATGAGTAAGGCAAATAAAAAACAACAATAACAATGACAAATGACATTAACAATAATAACAAACAACAATAACAATGACTCCAAATAACAATGACTTTGGTCATATAGCTCAATACAAATGTTATAAAAAATTTCTAATGGAGCACTATCCAACCATAAGAAATGACGGAGACGGTCGGCAGTGGCGCGGCGTCTGGTGGACGCGGGCGTTCCTCGCCGCTAGGCGGCAGCACAGCGCACAGCGCGCTTTGGCAACAGCACCAGCAGCGGCGGACCGAGCCGCGCGGTCACAGCCCCTGCGCAGGTGCAGCTCCCCGGCTCCTCTGCTCTTCGTGCCTTCGCGCGCACCACGGCTGATCAGCGGGCCAAAGGACAGATTGCTGAATTCAAGGAAGCTTTCTCCCTGTTCGATAACGATGGCGACGGCACCATCACAATGAAGGAACTTGGAACTGTCATGAGGTCACTGGGTCAGAACCCAACAGAAGCTGAATTGCAGGATATGACCCACAAAGTGGATGCTGATGGTGATGGCACCATTGAGTTCCCAGAATTTTTGACTACGATGGCTAGAAAAACGAAAGATACATATAGTGGAGAAGAAATCCGAGAGACATTCCGGCATCCTTTGACAAGGATGGCAACAGATGAAGAAGCAGATGAAATGATCAGAGAAGCAGATACTGATGGAGCTGGACAAGTCAGCTATGAAGAATTCCTACAGATGATGACTGCAAAATGAAGACCTACTTTCCACTCTTCCTCCCCCTCTAGAAGAATCAAATTGAATCTTTTACTTACCTCTTGCAAAAAAAAAAGAAAAAAAGTTCATTTATTCATTCTGTTTCTATATAGCAAAATTGAATGTCAAAAGGACCTTCTGTCCATGCACAAGATCTGCATGTATTGGTTGGTGGTCCTGTCCCCTCAAGATCAAGCTACGTACACACCAGTTTTACAATATAAATACTTGTACTACCTTAATAATAAGGACTCCTTAAACTTCCATTTGCTAATATTAATACACGGTTTGGGCTGGCCAGTTTTTCGTGCATGCAGCTTGACGATTGAGCACAGTCAGGCATTTGTATTAAAAATGAAAAATGCAGGCTCAGAGCCTGTGACTCAGTGGGCTAAGGCGCCAGCCACATACACCTGAGCTGGTGGGTTCGAATCCAGCCCGGGCCCTCCAAACAAAACAACAATGATGGCTGCAACCAAAAAACAGCCGGGCGTTGTGGCGGGCGCCTATAGTCCCAGCTACTTGGGAGGCAGAGGCAAGAGACTCGCTTGAGCCCAGGAATTGGAGGTTGCTGTGAGCTGTGATGACACGGCACTCGATCCAGGGTGACAGCTTGAGGCTCTGTCTAAAAAAAAAAAAAAAAAATGAAAAAGGAAAAAACAAATTCAAAACCTATTCAAATGGGTTCTATTTCCATTTGTTTAATATAAATTGTCACAGCTGGTTTGTTGAAAACAGACAGATTTCAAATTGGTTTACCTCAGGGTGACGTGCAGAAAAACAAGTGAAGGATCAACAGTTGAGACTTAGCCCCACTAGCAGGATGGTCACCTTGTACCTCTCTGTGCTCTGACCCATGGTGACGATGAGACACCCTGGTGGCATGCCCAAGTATGTTGGTTTAGCATTGTATGCACGTACTAGAGTGAAATGGGTGTTAGGCTGTCACCATCCACGCAAATTTTTAATAAGAAACCTTTCCTAAGGGAGCATCTTTGGACTCTTTATTTATTTTATTTTTTTTTGAGACAGAGCCTCAAGCTGTCACCCTGGATAGAGTGCCTTGGCATCACAGCTCACAGCAACCTCCAATTCCAGGGCTCAAGCGAGTCTCCTGCCTCTGCCTCCCAAGTAGCTGGGACTACAGGCACCCGCCACAACACCCGGCCATTTTTTTTTGGTTGCAGCCGTCATTGTTGTTTGGTGGGCCCAGGCTGGATTCGAACCCACCAGCTCAGGTATACATGGCTGGCACCTTAGCCCGTTGAGCCACAGGCGCCGAGCCAGGACTCTCTGTTTTTAAACCTTGTGAACCATGACTTGGAGCCGGCAGAGTAGACTGTGGCTGTGGACTTCAGCATAACCATCAACATTGCTGTTCAGGAAATTATGATTTACATCCATTCCAAATTGTAAATGCTAGTTTTTTAAAATTCCAATAAAAGTCCATTAACTTAAAAAAAAAAGAAAAAGAAATGAAATGATGGAGACTTTACATCTTTACCTGGATGGAGTTGAAACACATTCTTCTTAGTAAAATATCTCAAGAATGGGGGGAAAAAAAGAAAAAAAGGCTGGGCATGGTGGTTCACGCCTGTAATCCTAGCATTTGTGAGTCTGAGGTGGGTGGATTGCCTGAGCTCAGGAGTTCAAGACCAGCTTGTGCAAGAGTGAGACCTGTCTCTAAAAAATAGTTGGGTGTTGTGGCAGGCGCCAGAAGATCACCTGAGCCCAAGAGTTTGAGGTTGCTGTGAGCTGTGATGCCACCGCCCTCCACCGATGGCAACAAAGTGAGACTCTGCCTCAAAAAAATAAAAATAAAATAAGTTAAAATAGAAGAAATAAGTTGAAGGAAATCACACTATCTAGTTTTAAGACTCACTATAAAAAGCTACAGTAACCAAAATACCTACTATAAGTGTAGTCCTGATCCCTAAGATAAAGAGATTCAAATAAAAGGAAAAGTTTCTTAAGCCAAAACTTGTATTACTTATGCAATTATTTATAGTATATTGCTTCCTTTGTTTCAAAATAAAGAATTCAAGCCACAGTACTAAATGTAGTATTAATGAATGAATGAGTGAAAACATAAGGGTAAAACAAACAAAGGAAGTCTGAAACTCAATTAACACTAATATACAAACATGCAAACCTGGAGGCCCTCTCCACCAGCTAGAAATGCAATGTAACTTTAGCTAAGAGCTTTCCAGCCCAAAGAAGAACCAAAGTCACTTGGCATTTCCTCAGTGTTCCTAAAAGATAAAAGCAGATATTTAGGAGAGAATACAGTTTTGTGATTTCTCCCATTTAGGAAAACACAACCGTGCATGGCGATGAGAGTGTGAAATGTCATCAGCCTCGGAGCCAGAGCTGCGGCAGTGGCAAACGGCATGGCTGGCACAAACATCAACCATTTGATACCAGGTATCAGCAGCCTTGGGGCAGAGATCATCAGAGTCAACAGCCTACGAGAGTGTGACCTTCAGTTGGCCTCTGAAGAGAGAAGAGCATGAACAGAAACTTCCCCGTCCCCAAGAGAAGAAATTCACAGAACACTGGTGAGAAACAGCAGGGACATTCTGAGAACTCATATGAGGGATCTGAGGAGTTACTAGAATGGGAAAGAGAGAGAAATATATTATTATGTGACTATTATTCTGGACCTCTACCACATGTGGGATATGTTGTCCTTTGCATTTTTTGTTTTTGTCAAACCAATGCACATACCTCTCTTAAAAATTTAAATAGAACTATTAGACTACGGTGGAAAATAGCAGAACTCTACCCCTCTCGTCATCCTGAAATTCCAACTCTTCTTTTTTAACTGTTTGTTTTGGGCGGGGAGGGAGCTTTTTCTTCTGGTTTTACCTCTTTGTGAGGTATATCAGAATGATGTCATGTATCAAAATCTCTTGGGTTGGTGGGGCTGGCTTTGAAGGAAGAAGGAGGCCTGAGTCAAGGAATGCACGTGGTTTCTGGAAGCTGGAAAGGACAAGGAAACGGATTCTTCTCTAGAGCCATCCAAGGAGTGCCACTCTGCTGACACCTTGATCTTAGCCCAGTGAGCCCTGTGGCAGACTTATGACCCCTACAAATGTAAGGGGAAAGTGATAGCCTCAAGCTGTCACCCTGGATAGAGTGCTGTGGCATCACAGCTCACAGCAACCTCCAATTCCTGGGCTCAATGCCTTGAAATCAGCAATCTCAAGACTGGCAATGGGGTTTTGGTGAAGACATCATCAGGAAGAACAGCAGAAAATTCTGAAGTAATGCCACTAGATGCTCATGTTCCTCATCGATCAGTACTTCAGATAATCGAGGACAGTGCAGCTGGGATGTTGGTTGTTTCTCCAGATTGCCTTCGCTTGGCTCCTATACAAATGTCCTGGCTGCCACGAGAAGGTGGTCTCACTCTCCACGAAGGCCAGCCTCGTTGTCTCAAATTTGGAACAAGTTGGTGGGTATGTGCCATGCTCCAGAGCTCCCTGTGCAATCGGGCTGAAGCTGCACTCCAGCCGGGATCACATCCTGTTCAGCTGCCCTCCTATCCTACTTCCTGCCTTTCCTCACTCCTGAGTGCCCTCCCCAGGGAATCACATGCACCCAAAATCACTGTGCCAGGTGCGACTTTGGAGGCACTGACCTAGAGAGATAGTACAGAAGTCTGTACTCTTCCTATATCTAAGTTAAAAAAATATTACATTCAGAAATTATGAATGAAGAAACATTCATTTACATGTAAGTAAAGTAGCTCTGCTTTTCCTCGCTAATTTGGAGGTTATCTACTTCTCGACCTCAGTTATCTGGAATATGGCCCTGAATACAGAAAAGGCCTATGGGTAACTGAACTTGATATCATAAAATAAAGGGCTGCCTGTAAGTTCATTGTTAAGAAAAGTACATATTTTGGAATCTGGCAGATTTACATGGAAACGACCTGTTCCCATGTGCTGGGTGAGCTACACCCGGGTGAGCATGTAACCTCTCCAGCTAAATACTTACTGCTATTTTCTTGCATGTAAATGTGGGCTCATCCCACAAGTCTCCCA
>CAUYRH010062685.1:0-14814 GCA_963574655.1 Perodicticus potto | reverse complement strand
ATCTCCTCAGCTATCTCCTCCTCCTTTAGCTGCAACTCCTCCTTTTCCCTGCCTGCCCTTCCCAGGACCTCACTGTTAGGAGATCTCAAACACCATCCTTCCCTTCTCAGCTTCCTGCCAACCATTAACATTGCTGGGATCACTGGACCAGCCTCCTTTTACATTAATACCACCAATGTTTCTGTGAGTTCTCTCCTTAAGAAATGTAATTCATTTGGGTCACGCCTCTCTCTTGGGATGGCAAGTTTGTTTAGGACCTGAGTAGATATGCCCAGCAAGGGGACTCTGACATTAGCTGCCATGTACAGAAGCCACCTAAAGCAGGCTGCTCTGGAAACAAGGCCACACACACAGAACTGAAGTGGGCTTTCCCCGCTACCTCTCAAAGGGGAACTGTCCTGGGTTGTGGGAGCGGTCATGGCAGCCAGGCAGGAGAATGTGCTCCAAGGCAGTGTAGAGAAACCTCAATCCCCTGAAAGGTCCAAAGAAGCAGGGCAGTTAGCGTGATTATGCCTGGTAGGTGAAGAGAGATGCTCGAACAACTAACTGGATTCCAGGCTGAATCCAGGAGATATGGGGTGGACAGGGAAGTGGAGTTCAGCTGCTTTGGTGGCCAGGTGGCAGTTAATGAACTCCCAGTGAGAAGTTAGAGCTGTCCTCCACTCACCTGAAGCTAGCTGTCACCACAGGCTATAGCTTCCCCCCTCCCAATTTAAGGCAACTCAGCTCAGGAGCCTGTAACAGACCACCAATGCTGTGTCTGTCATGGAATAATTTGCTCACAGTTGGCATGGAAGGTAACATCAAAGCATTAGCCGATCAGGGATGTCAGAGGAGCATTAGCAGGGAGACCAGGTACACCCTCTTTGTGACCCACAACCATCAAAAAAATGATGGATTTGAGGCATGTTATCAACTGTCGCTAATTTGTCCTTAGGGCAGAAAAATAGAGAGAACCATACTAGAGAAGGTCCTTGTATTCACACTGCAAATGGAACCAGACTTTGTTCCTGTTTGCACACACGATCAAGAAGATTCAGGCAACAGAACTTTCACTTGGAAGAATAATTCATCACATACCATCATGCCCCTAATTTTACCTTACCCCTCTGAATTATGTCTAAGCTGTCTTAAATTCCAGTTTCTATGCCATCTGCAGAAGCCAGGTTTCTGGCAGAAAAATGATTAGGCTTTTTCTGTAGAGAGTAGAAATGTGTTGTTATTCTTAAAAAAGGCAACACTAAAAGAAACAAAGATAAGACAAATGGGGTTCGGTGGGACTAGGGCAGTGCCCCTACTCAACCGCTTACACATCTCTTAACATCAATCTTATTAAGGAAAAGGCTGTATTTCCTCATCCATGTATATCTGTCTCCTTCAAAGACACAGGCCAGAGCTCCATTGAATGAATTCATTACACTCTTCTCCTCCACTTTGACCTACAGCAAAAGTCCTTACCACACTAATGTAATGTGGGTTTATCATCTGAACAATAAAATCAATCCAGTACCCCAAAATCATAACAACAAAGAGATCTCTTGTCTAGAAACAGAAGAGAATTTTGTTTTTCTTTTTTATTAAATCATGGCAGTGTACATTAACGCAATCATGGGGTACAATATGCTGGTTTCATATACAATCTGAAATATTTTCATCAAACTAGTTAACATAGCATTCATGGCATTTTCTTAGTTATTGTGTTAAGACATTTATATTCTGCATTTAGTGGGTTTCACCTATACCCTTCTAAGATACACTGTAGGTGTGATCCCACCAATTATCCTCCCTCCACCCATCCTCCCCCGCCCCTCCTCTCCTTTGCCTCTTTCCCCATATTCTTGTGCTATAATTGTGTTATAGCATTCATATGAAAGCTATAGATTAGTTTCACAGTAGGGCTGAGTACATTGGATACTTTTTCTTCCATTCTTGAGATACTTTGCTAAGAAGAATATTTTCCAGCTCCATCCATGTAAACATGAAAGAGGTAAAGTCTCCATCTTTCTTTAAGACTGCATAATATTCCATGGTGTACATATACCACAATTTATTAATCTATTTGTGGGTCGATGGGCACTTGGGCTTCTTCTATGACTTAGCAATTATGAATTGGGCTGCAATAAACATTCTGATACAGATATCTTTGTTATAATGTGGTTTTGGTCTTCTGGATATATACCTAGTAGAGGAATTATAGAATCAAATGGCAGGGGCGGCGCCTGTGGCTCAGCGAGTAGGAATAGGGCGCCGGCCCCATATACCAAAAAGGTGGCGGGTTCAAACCCGGCCTCGGCTGAACTGCAAAAAAAAACAAACAAGCAAACAAAAAAAACCCCAACAAATGGCAATTCCATTTTTAGATCTCTTAAGTATTCTCCAAACATCTTCCCAAAAGGTCCATATTAGTTTGCATTCCCACCAGCAATGTAGAAGTCTTCCCTTTTCTCCACATCCACGCCATCATCTCTGGTTTTGGGATTTTGTGATGTGGGCTAATCAACTAATACTTTTTTTTTTTTTTTTTGAGACAGAGTCTCAAGCTATCGCCCTGGGTAGAGTGCTGTGGCATCACAGCTCACATCACAGCCGCTTGAGCCACAGCGCCGAGCCAACTAATACTTTTTTTAAGAGACAAGGTCTTGCTCTGTTGCTCAGGATAGAATGCAGTGGTGCAGTCAAAGCTCAGTGTAGCCCTCAAATCCTGAGCTCCAGCAATCCTCCTGCCTCAGCTTCCTGAGTAGCTGGGACTAAAAGCGTGAGCCACCATGCCCAGCTAATTCTTCTAAATTTTTTGTAGAGATGGGGTCTCACTGTATTGCCCACGCTGGTCTTGAACTCTTGGCTTTAAATGATCTACCTGCCTTGGCCTCCCAGAGCATTGGGATTACAGGTGTGAGCCATTGTACCCCGCCTTTGAGCACCTTTTCATGTACCCTCAGGATTCTTCAGAATTAATAAACTATACCCCAATTCAGAAACAACTTACAATGCTAAGACTTAGCTTGACATACTGAACACTTTAACAGATGACAACTGAATTCAAAGCACATATACCAGATCTGTCAAGCCAGCAAGCACATGGCAAGAGGCTCCTGGCTGCTCAGCATTGTATCCTCTGTCCCAGGTTTTATGTAAATGAAAGCACTAATATATATTTATGTATTAGTATATATTATATATAATAATTATTTTTGTCACCAAAGCTATCTTGAGTGAGACTCTGTCCCAATAAATAAATAAGTGCATACATACATACATACATAAATGTTAGATTTGACTTTTAGAAAGATGTTCCTGGGGCCAGGTGCAGTGGCTCATGCCTGTAATCCTAGCACTCTGGAAGGCCAAGGTGGGTAGATCACCTGAATTCAGAAGTTCCAGACTAGCCTAAGCAAGAGTGAGACCCTGTCCCCAAAAATAGCCGGGCTTTGGGGCAGGTGCCTATAGGCCCAACTACTTGTGAGGCTGAGGCAAGAGGATCACTTGAACCCAAGAGTCTGAGGTTGCTATGAACTATGATGCCAGGGCATTCTACCCAGGGCAACAAAGTGAGACTCTGTCTCAAAAAACAAACAAACAAACAAACAATCAGGCCAGGACATGGTGGCTCACACCTATAATCCCAGCGCCAAGGTGGGTAGATCGCTTGAGCTCAGGAGTTAGAGTTCGAGGTTGCTGTGAGCTATGATGCCACAGCACTCTACCCAGGGTGACAAAAGGAGACTCTGTCTCAAAAAAAAAAAAAAGAAAAAAAGAAAGAAAGATGTTCCAGGAACCCCTCATTCCTGTCACTTCCTCTGGAAAGCCCTCAGTATTCTCCCTAGCCAGAGAGATCAGCTCCTTGGAGCTTTCTCTGCCTTGTCTGTGCTCACTGGGCAATCTGCCCGGAGGATGGGACTATAATTTACCCTACTTTGGGCTCCTTTTGTGAGGCTCAACAGGGGTGTCACACAGAAGGTATTGATAAATAATTCGATAAATGAACTTTTAAATACAGTTTACTGAACACACCAATCGTGGAGTCCTGTCAGATTAAACTAGTAACAATACTAGTTCTCAAAGGTGAGTGCATATCAGAATCACCTAAAGAGCTTGTAGATTACTGGATCCAGCCCCTAGATTTCTGATTCAGTGGATCTGGGGGAAGGGAGTGCTGAGAATTTGCATGTTCTACAAGTTCTCAGGTGATGCTGTTCCTGCTGGTGGGGACTGTAGATGAAACATTTCTGATGTGTGGTTGTTACAGTTCATGTAACCTGGCTTCTCAGGACCAAGCCCTGGGCTGGGGACTGTCAAGGGGACATTATTGCTTTATCACAATCATCTGACCACTGACCCTTCGAGGAATTTTCTTGATCCTGACTATCGTCTCACCCCTTTGAACTGGGGCTGGAGGTTACTTCCCCCTCTCCTGGGCCCTTTCTCCCTGGGACTCCTAGAAGGGCTTCTCAAAGGGGGCCTGGTCACACAGGTTCCGTAACTGGCTTCACTCACCCGAGTGGTTCAGACTGCCAGCTCAGAGGACAGAACAAACCCTGTCCTCTGAGGAAACCCCTAACATGTAGGGAGGAAGAGTGAAGTGCTGGCAACAGGAGTCTCCTACAACCCCTGCAGCTTTTAGAGCAATGCCCTGCGGACCCATGATCTCTCGGAGAGGGTCAAACCCGGTCTTGTCTCCTTTAATAGCTGCTGCTCCCCAGTCTCAGGCTGAGAGAAGGAGCCACTTAATCAACAGCTCCACTTCCCGTAGCACCTGGGGCTCCCCTCCCCCACCCCTCCCTTTGGGCTTCCCAGGCCAATTACCCACCAGACAGCAGCCCTCAGTTCAGGGAAGCTAGCAAGCCAGAGACTCATCTGGCAGGGCTGCAGGGAGGCAGCCCTGGTGGAGAGGGAGCAAGGGGTGTCATCTAATGGAGGCTATTGAATTAGAGGGTCACAACACCCTCTCTGTGTGTTGAGTGTCTGAATCACAGTCAGGCGTGAAACCTGGTAGCCACTGAGATGTGAGCCTTGCAAAGCTAACAAAGATGATGGGTTGGGATTGGTTTGTTTAAAGAGGCTTCCAAATCCTTCCGGGCTCATCCCAGACCTTGGAGGTCCTTGAGCATTGTTTTAATAGTGAGAGCTGTTTTAATAGTGAGAGCTGCTGGTGGTGGCTATCATAGAATAGAAGCAGAAAACCCCAGGAGGTGAACCTGTAACACAGGAACCATCCAGAAGAGTACTCCTTGGAGAAGTTTTCTGTTAGGACCTAACTCAAAAAGACTGAGCGTCAGAGGCTGAAGTATGCCTAGAATCCTCCATAGAACCTGTTGTAAAAATTGGGTGCAGGCCAACCCCAGGGAGTCTGGGCATGATTGGGAGATCTTTAGTCATAGGTTGTTTTTACCCTGATTGGAATCTTTTCCCTGTTCCCTAATACAAGTCCAAGACAGGGAGAAAAGCTTGCAAGAGCCTGGCGTGCTATTGGATATAATAGATCCAGGGCTGACCTCTCTGGGGAGATTTCAGCATTCACTGGCTTAGGAAAACAAAGGGCTGTAGACCTTTTAAGATGGAATGAATTTCTGCATGAACACACACACACAGACACTCACAGTCCCCAAGGAGTAATCTTTTTTTCTGCAGGATGGGAATGCCCTTAGAGGCACTGAACCACTAACCCAAGAGGAAAGGTCTCAGATTCCTTCCTGTCTCAGATCCCCTGTATCAGACCTGAGGTCTTTCTCTTCCTTTTCTTTCAGCCTCCCCTGAGCACAAGCTCTGATCTGTCCATGGTTCTGATTGTTAATGGCTTTCTCTTGGGGGCAAGTCATCAGTTTGATTGGTTTTTGTTTGTTTGTTTGTTTGTTTTGAGACAGAGCCTAAGGCTGTCTGTCACCCTGGATAGAGTGCTGTAGCATCACAGCTCACAGCAATCTCCAGTTTCTGGGCTCAAACAAGTCTCCCGCCTCAGCCTCCCAAGTAGCTGGGACTACAGGCGCCCGCTACAACGCCCGGCCATTTTTTGGTTGCAGCCGTCATTGTTGTTTGGTGGGCCCGGGCTGGATTCAAACCTGCCAGCTCAGGCGTACGTGGCTGGCGCCTTTGCTGCTTGAGCCACAGGCACCGAGCCAGTTTGATTGATTTTGATAGCTAACATTTACTGAGTGCTTACTATGTGCCAGGAACTGTGATCTATTCCTTACATGCAGCCCCTTTAACTGATGTATAACAGTAATAACAGAAAACAGCTCAAATCATTAATGTATAGCTCAGTGAATTTTCATGCAATGCATACATTTATGTAACTATCACAAAGATCAAGAACAGAACAGCACCCTAGAAAGGCCCTCTTGTACCATTCCTGGGACTGACCCCCAACTGTAAACACTATCTTGACTTTTGTTTGTTTGTTTGTTTGTTTTGCAATTTTTGGCCGGGGCTGGGTTTGAACCCACCACCTCCAGCATATGGGGCCAGCACCCTACTCTTTGAGCCACAGGCACCACCCTATTTATTTATTTATCTATTTGAGACAGAATCTCACTCTGTTGCCCTTGGTAGAGTGCTATGGTGTCATCATAGCTCACAGCAAACTCAAACTCTTGGGCTTGAGCAATCTTTTGCCTCAGCCTCCCGAGTAGCTGGAACTAGAGGCATGCACCACTACACCCAGCTAGTTTTTCTATTTTTAGTAGAGATGGGGTCTCACTCTTCCTCAGGCTGATCAGAAACTCCTGTGTTCAAGCAATACACCTGCCTCAGCCTCCCAGAGTGATAGGATTACAGGTGTGAGCCACCACCCTGGCCTTATCTTGATTTTTAAACCCTATAGATTATTTTTTCTATTTTGAACTCTGTATAAGTGGATTATACAAACTGTCTCCTCTTTTATCTCTAGTTTATATATGCCAACATTATGCTTGTGAAGTTTATTCACATTGTTCCAGAGAGCTGTACTTGGTTCATTATCATGGCCATGTGGCATTAACTTGCATAAAATATTCCACAGTGTTTTTTTCTTTTGAGACAGAGTCTCAAGCTATTACCCTGGGTAGAGTACTATGGCATCACAGCTCACAGCACCCTCCAACTTTTGGTCTTAAGCAATTCTCTTGTCTCAGCCTCCCAAGTAGCTGGTTAAGGCACCCGCCACAACTCCCAGCTATTTTTTTTTCCGGTTTTTGGCTGGGGCTGGGTTTGAACCCGCCACCTCCGGCATATGGGGCTGGCGCCCTAATCCTTTGAGCCACAGACACGCCCCCGGCTATTTTTTTGTTGTTTTGTTTTAGCTGGCCCAGGCCAGGTTCAAACCTGCTAGCCTTGGTATATGTGGCCAGTGCCCTACCCACTGAGCTATAGGTGCTGCCCAGTATTCCACAGTTAATTCATTCTATGGTTGATGAGCCATTGGGCTGTTTCCAGTTTTCTACTGTTATGAATATTGCTAATGTGAACATTCTTCTTTGTGTCTTTTGGTGAATGTATGCTTTTCTTTTATACATATCTATGTTATACATGCAATGTTTATCAATATGTAATACACATACATATACATGGGGTGGATTATAGATTTATAGATGGTACCTTTTTTTTGTCCATAAAGTTGGTATGCAATTTGAAATTGCACACTTTTTAATTTTCTTTCCTTTTTTTTTTTTTATTGTTTGGGATTCATTGAGGATACAAAGAATTAGGTTATGGGCTTGGAGTTTGTAGCTCAGTGGCTTGGGTGCCAGCCACATACACTGGGGCTGGCGGGTTCAAACCTAGCCTGGGTCTGCCAAATAACAATGACAACTACAACCAAAAAATAGCCGGGCATTGTGGCGGGCACCTGTAGTCCAAGCTACTTGTAGTCCCATCACTTGGGAGGCTGAGGCGAGAGAATCTCTTAAGCCCAAGAGTTTGAGGTTGCTGTGAGCTGTGACACCATGGTACTCTACCAAGGGCAACATAGTGAGATTCTGTCTCAAAAAAGAAAAAAATTAGATTACACTGATCACATTTGTTAGATAAAGTTCCTCTTATAATTGTGTCCTGTCCCCAAGAAGTGTGCCATACACCATCACCCCCATGCCCCTCCCGCCTCCCTTCTCCCTCCTTGCTCACTCCTCTACCCCCTCTTGTATTAGCTCTTCTGCTGCCTTTATATTAGAATAGAGTACACTGGATTCTGGGTTCTCCATTCTTGTGATGCTTTACTAAGAAGAATGTGTTCCACCTCCATCCGGGTTAATACAAAAGATGTAAAGTCTCCATCTTTTTTAGTGGCTGAAAAGTATTCCACGGTATACATATACCACAGCTTTTTAATCCATTCCTGGGTTGGTGGGCATTTAGATTGTTTCCACATTTTGAATCAATTTTTGTAAGTGCTGAGAGGATAGGAAGGCACAGCCACACAAGAAGGAAAATGATAGATGCTGGTAGGTGGCAAAGGAAAGGTGTGAGGATCCTGAGAAAAGGGAGGTCATTTATCTTCAAAGATTACAGGAGGCTTCCTAGAGGAAGAAGCATTTGAAGAGGAGGGGTGGGGGAAGGAGAGTCAGGCTAAGAGCTCTGGATACACAAGGAGAGGAGGCCCTTGTGGAGGCACAGGCTGCGTGGGCCCTCAAGGTCATCTTACCTGTTCCCATTGTCCACTGATGGCTCCCAAGTCTAATATCCAGTCCTGACCTTTCTCCAATCTACAAACTCTTATTAATTAGTTGGATGTCAAACAGCAGCTCAAATCTAACATGGCCAAAATAGGGCTCCTGACCCACCCTGCAATACATGCAACCCCCAAACCACTCCTCTTGCAGTCTTTCCCAGTCCTTGGTACTACCAAACACTAATTGCTCAAGCCCAGAATCTCAGTGTCTTCCCACATCCAATGGAAGAGCACATCCATCCGCTCCATCTGTTAAGCACTTCTTATCACTTCCCAGCTTCCACTCTCAGCCCTGAACAATTTGATCCTTTTAACATGTCGGGCTCTCAGATTCACGGGAAAAAGGCAAAGCCCTTACAGTGGTTCATAAGATCTGGCCCTTGCTCATCTCTCTGACCCTCATCTGCTGCTACCTTTCCCCAGCTCATTCCCTCCAGCCACACCAACCTCCTGGCTCAGATACTACAGATTCACTCCTGCCCAGGGGTCTTTGCAGTGGCTCTTCCCTTTCTTGGAACTCATCTCCTTAAAGTCTTTGCTCAGATGTCCTCTTCCTTGAACTTACCTTGACCACTCTATTTTACTTGTTTTGTTTTGTTTGATCAGGACTTAGACCCAGACCACCCTATTTTAAATTCTAGCTTCTCCACTCTGACTCTCTCAATTCCTCTTTTCTTGTCTAAACCTTTTCTCCCCACACACACCCCCCACTAAAATGTAAGCATTTTTATTTATTCCCTTTCTTTTCCTAAGTGCCTAGGATGGCATTTGAGATAGGCTCTCTATAGATATTATGTATGTATGTATGTATGTATTTATTTATTTATTTAGAGACAGAGTCTTACTTTGTCACCCTCAGTAGAGTGCTGTGGCGTCATTGCTCACAGGAACCGCAAACTCTTGGGCTCAAGCGATTCTCTTGCCTCAGCCTCCCAAGTAGCTGGAATTACAGGTACCTGCCACAATGCCTGGCTATCCTCTATAGATATTTTAAAAATGAAATTTTTTTTTAGAGACAGATTCTCTTTTTGTCGCTCCCGGTAGAGTGCTCTGGCATCACTGCTCACAGCAACCTCCAGCTCTTGGGCTTAGGCGATTCTCTTGCCTCAGCCTCCTGAGTAGCTGGGACTACAGGTGCCCGCCCCAACGCCCAGCTATTTTTTTGTTGCAATTTAGCCAGAGCCAAGTTCGAACTTGCCATCCTCCGTATATGGGGTCAGCACCCTACTCACTGAGCCACAGGTGCCACCCTTAAAACTGAATTTTAAAAATCAGTGCATTTCCCTGTTTAAAATTCTCCCATTCACAGGAAGAATCTCACATCCTTCACATGGCTTTCTCTGGCCATTCCTCGGACTTCATCTTTCTTTTTTTCCTCATTGTGCTCCAGTCACATTGGCCTGCTTCCTAATTCTCAAACACATTTAGCTTTATCCTACCCCCGGGGCATTTGCACACGACATTGCCTCTGCCTGGGATATTCTTACCCTAGATCTTTGCATGACTGACTCCCTTTTGACATCCAGTCTCAGTCCTGAACGACACCTCCTTAAAGACCCTTTCCTTGAACTCTGTAGAAAAGTAGTACCCTCTCCCAACTCTCAACTTTCACTTCTTTTCTTTTCTTTTCTTTCTTTTGAGACAAAGCCTCACTCTGTCACCCTGGGTAGAGTGCTGTGGTGTTGTCATAGCTCACAGCAATCTCAAACTCCTGGATTCCAGTGATCCCTTTGCCCCATCCTCCCGAGTAGCTGGGACTACAGGCGCCCACCACAGCACCCAGATAGTTTTTCTATTTTTTTTTTTTTTTTTTTGGTAGAGACAGATTTTCGCTCTTGTTCAGGCTGGTCTCGAACTCCTGAGCTCAGGTGATCCACTCATCTCGGCCTCCCAAAGTGCTAGGATTTAGCACCAGGACCCCTGTTTTATTTTCTTTGTAGCACGTGCCACTTCTGAATTAGCTTATCTATTTGTAACTTATTATCTATGTCTCCCCTGATTTGATTATTAGCACCTTAAGAGCAGGGATTTTAGCAACCTTGTTCACTGCCATATCCCCAGCACTTATGATAGTGTTCAGCATATAATGGATAATCAATAAATATTAATTGACTGCCAACATGAGTAAATGAATGACTAAATGAAAGAAATACAGCCCAGAGATAGACGATTCCTCAAGGTCACTTTGCAGCTGCTGGTGCCCTCACAGCCCTAGCCTGTGCCTCTGTTTCATTTTCCCCTCCTACATTTGTGCTTCTGTCCCTCATCTCAGTTTCTGTCAATCATTATGTCCCCCTCTCCAGCTACTACAAAAGACTCTGGGAAGCCCCTCTATGGATGGTTGCAGCCCTCTGGACCCACTCAGTGAGAGAACAAAGGAAGTCTCCAAATCTCTTGTCCAAAACCCACTAGATTTCTGCTCGCTGCTTGGGGCATTGCCACTATTGTGAAAGGACACAAGCTATTTCCTTCTGAAAAATGGCCTCTCCAGAGAAAACCAACTCCTAGTGCTGGTGATGAAAGGGAAAAGAAGGGGTCCAAGAAAGTGCTGGTTCTTATCTGGCCTGCCCCCTAGTTTCCGTGCCCTCATATAATCCTTTCATTTTGAGCGTAGGCTAATCTAGGTACTTGCCTCTAATGAAGAAAATATGGCAAATGTGACGAGGATGTCATTTCTGAAATTAGGTTATAAAAGTCTCAGACTTCCATGTTGCTCACCTTTTCTTGCTCCACGGGAAGCTTGCTTTCTCCAAGGGAAGCCAGCTGCTATGATCTGGCCTATGGAGACACCTACATGGCAAGGAACTAATATCTCCAGCCAACAGCATGCAAGGACCAGAGGTCCTCAGTCAACAGCATGCTCAGAAGTGGATCTTCTGAAGCCTATAGACAGCCACATGAGTGAGCTTGGAAGCAGATCATTTCCACAATGAGCCTTGAGATGACTATAGCCCTAGCTGATACTGATTGCAGCTCTGTGTGAGACTGAGTCAGGTACCCTAAGTCTCCCTCAGATGGGATAATAAATGTTGCTTAAGCCACTAAGTTTTGGAGTAATTTTTTTTTTAAGAGACAGAGTCTCCATTGTCACCCAGGTTGGAGTTGGGTGCAGTGGTATGATCACAGTTCACTGCAGCCTTGAACTCCTGGGCTCAAGTGATCCTCCTACCTCAGCCTCCTGAGTAGCTGGCACTACAGACATGTACCGCCATACCTGGCTAATTAAAAAAATTTTAGATGGAATCTCACTGTGTTGCCCAGGCTGGTCTCCATATTCTGGCCTCGAATGATCTTCCTGCCTTGGCTTCCCAAAACGTTGGGATTACAGACATGAGCCACCATGCCTTGCCATGGAGTATATTGTTATGCAGCAACACATAACTAATATACCCAGGTATAGATTTCCTGAATATATTCAGCCACGAGGAAAGCTTATGCTATAATGGTAGCTATGTTTACCAATTTGAGGATTCACAGATATTAGCACTTACCCCTCCTCAACAATCTACAACACATCCTCCCTTCCCACTCCTTTTATTCTGTTTGTGTTCAAACAAACTTAATATCAAAATTCAGTGACAGTTACACATTCTATTTTTTCTGTTTAATATGCCACAAGTATCTTCTCACCTCATTAAATCATCTTCAAAGAAGTCTTTATTCGTAGCATCTCTTCAGGAGTCTATCATATGAGCACACGAATGTTCACTTCATCACCCCCCTCTCTTGTTTATTTTGAGCTGAAGGTTGAGTCTCAGCCTCTTGGGTTATGTCCATTGGCATGTGCCACTCTCCACTCAGGGCCTGTAGTGAGAGGCCAGGGAAGGCTGAAGGCGAGATGGCCTACAGTTAAGGGGCTCCTCATTGTTGAACTGAGTCTATCTGGTTTCCCAGCTATGTGACCTTGTGCTTAATTCTTCTGGGCCTTGTTTCCCCTTCTGAATAGTGGAGATGATAAGCATACTAACTTAGAGTTACTAGGGATATCATCGAGTTAATCCAAGTAAAAAGCAGTGCAGTGCCTGACATATTTTAGGGTTTATAGACATAAGCCAGGCCACAGTATCCTTAATTCCCCATACTGAGTCCTGTCCCCCTGCCAGATGTCTACTCTTGTCCCAGACTCCAGTCCACCTTCAATCAGCGGCATTTTGGCTTCATGAACCAAAACGGAGACCTGGTGGCCCTGGCTCTGCTGTCATCCACAATCTCTTAACCTGCCTTTGGTACATGACCCTGGTATGATGATTAATTTTGTGTGTCATCTTGGCTGGGCCATGATGCTCAGATGTGTGATCAAACATTATTCTGGGTAAAAATATCATGAATGTTATATCAATCGGGTTGAGAAAAATATCTCCGATTGTATGTGAAGCCTGCACACTGTACTCCATGACTGAATTATTGTACACAGCTATGATTCAATAAAAAATAATTTAAAAATAAAACATTATTCTGGATATTTTTGTGAGAATTTTTTACATGAGATCAAGATTTCAATTGGTATACTGTGAGTAAAGTACCTGGCCCTTCATAATGTAGGTGGGCCTTATCCAATCAGCCTGAACAGGATAGAAAGACAGACCTTCTGCTAAGCAAGAGAAAGTTCTGCAACAGATGGCCTTTGAACTTGAACTTCAACATCAGCTCTTTCCTGGTTCTCTGGCCTTCCATTCTGCAGATTTTTGGCTGGCTAGCATCCATAATCATGTAAACCAATTTCTTAAATCTTTTCCCCCTGCTCTTCCCCACACCTCACCACATGTGGGTGCACACATGTGCATGTGTGCGTATGCACACACATCCTATTGGTTCTGTTTCTCTGGAGAACCCTAGTACCCTTGGAAGAGTCCATCCCATCTGGACAGATGAGTTTCCTCATGTGTAGTATGTGAGGGATATTAGATTAGATGGCTCATGAGGAATTGCCCACCTTTAAGATTTGAGATATTCTCTCTTCTTTCAAAGACCCTTTAGTTTCAACAGTATAGAGTACAACTAGTGCTTTAAACAACGAGGGAGGCCAGGTGTGGTGGTTCATGCCTGTAATCTCAGACCTCTGGAAAGCTGAGACGGAAGGATTGCTTGAGGCCAGGAGTTCAAGACCAGGCTGGGAAATGTAGTGAGACCCTGTTTCTAAAAACATAAATTAAAAAACTATCTGGGCAGCCATAGTCTCAGCTACTCAAGAGGCTGAGGCAGGAAGATCCCTTGAGCCCAGGAGTTCAGGGTTACAGTGAGCTGTGATTGTGCCACTGCACTCCAGCTATATCTGGGGTAAAAACAAAGACGCTGCTATGTCTAAGTAAAAACAAAAGCAAACAACTAGGCAAACCAAAAAGTTCTGGAAAACACTTTATTTGCCATCACTTATGTGCCAAGACTTGTGTTCAGCACCAGGGAGTGTGTTAAATACTAACAGTGTCTTGCTTTCCTGTGTATGAAAAGCTGAGGTTTCTCACCTCAAGCCTCCTTAGAGTGCTCAGCCTAGCGTCTCAGTGAGAAACCCTCTTGGACCAGACACCACCGCTGAGATTCCAGCTGGTCCTAGGCTCTGCTCTTTGGCTGAGATCAGCCTAGTCCAAAGAGCAGAGGGAGCTGTGTAGGCGGGGCCCAGGGGTAAGGGGAGCAGGGATGGGGTGCTGCCAGAGAAGACACAGGCCTCCCTGCTGCCGGGTACAGCCCGCTCTTCCCTCATTGTTCTGTCTTGCTCTGGTGTGTGAGATTAATGGCTCTCCCACCATAGCCTTAGGGGCAGTGGGAGGCAGGAAATATTTGGGAATAGCCTGGGGAGCTGACCCTGCAGAACCTACCAGAAGCCTTATATGGCTGTGGGTACACAGCCTGCAGAAATCCCAGAAGGGTCTTTTCCATGACTCTCCCCAGCTCCTACCCACAGGTTCAATTTCTTGGCACTGCAAACACTACTTGCGGCTCAGCGCCTGTGGCTCAGGGGGCTAAGGTGCCAGCCACGTACACCTGAGCCGGCGGGTTTGAATCCAGCCTGGGCCCACCAGGGCTGCAACCAAAAAATGGCCGGGCATCGTGGCGGATGCCTGTAGTCCCAGCTACTTGGGAGGCGGAGGCAGGAGACTCGCTTGAGCCCAGGAATTGGAGGTTGCTGTGAGCTGTGATGTTACAGCACTCTATCCAGGGTGACAGCTTGAGGCTCTGTC
>CAUYRH010062682.1:0-27118 GCA_963574655.1 Perodicticus potto | reverse complement strand
ACAAGGAGTTGGTTTTTTGAAAAAAATAAATAAAATAGATACACCTTTGGCCAGACTAACTAGAAATAAAAAACTAAAATCTCTAGTAACCTTAATCAGAAATGAAAAAAGGAGAAATAACAACAGATACCACAGAGATACAAGAGATTATCTCTGAATACTACCAGAAACTTTATGCCCAGAAATTTGACAATGTGAAGGAAATGGATCAATATTTGGAATCATACCTTCTCCCTAGACTTAGCCCAGATGAAATAGATTTTCTGAACAGACAAATTTCAAGTACTGAGATCAAAGAAACAGTAAAAAATCTCCCAACCAAAAAATGCCATGGTCCAGATGGCTTCACACCACAATTCTATCAAACCTTCAAAGAAGAGCTTATTCCCGTACTACGGAAATTATTCCAAAAAATTGAGGAGGAAGGAATCTTCCCCAACACATTCTATGAAGCAAACATCACCCTGATACTAAAACCAGGAAAAGACCCAACTAACAAGGAGAACTTCAGAACAATTTCGCTAATTAATATAGATGCAAAAATTTCAACAAAATCCTAGCCAATAGAGTACAGCTTATCATCAAAAAAGTCATACATCATGATTAAGTAGGTTTCATCCCAGGGATGCAAGGCTGGTTTAATATACACAAGTCTATAAACATTATTCACCATATCAACAGAAGCAAAACAAAAGACTATATGATCCTCTCAATAGATGCAGAAAAAGCATTCGATAAAATCCAGCATCCTTTTCTAATTAGAATATTGAGGAGTACAGGTATAGGTGGCTCATTTCTTAAACTGATCAAAGCTATCTATGACAAACCCACAGCTAATATTTTACTAAATGGAGTAAAACTGAAAACCTTTCCTCTTAGCACTGGAACCAGACAAGGTTGTCCTCTGTCACCATTACTATTCAATATAGTGCTGCAAGTTCTAACCAATACAATTAGACAAGACAAGAAAATAAAGGGCATCCAAATGGGAGCAGAGGATGTCAAACTGTCCCTCTTTGCTGATGATATGATCTTATACTTAGAGAACCCTAAAGACTCAACCATAAGACTCTTGGAAGTCATTTAAAAATACAGTAATTTTTCAGGTTATAAAATCAATGTCCACAAGTCAGTTGCAATAGGAACATTTTCCTTATCCCTGTCCCATGATTGTATTTTGGAATCATGTAGCTTGTTAATTGCTCAGGCTCACAGCTAGAAAGGAATTTGTCTCAGGATGAATCATGCCTCAAGTCCCACCTTATATCTCGTTTAGGGCTTTTAAGTTGATGCTGGAACCTATTATGACTTTAAAGAGTATTGGGAAGGAATCAATATATTTTGCATTGTTGTTACCAGAAGAAGAAGGTCCAGCTCCCTGTCACCGCTAGCCAATGTGCAGAGACAGAGATAGTTTCACTGAACTTTATTTTTAGTCAGAAGGCCAATGATTCTGTAGAACAGTGAGAGTAGCCTCTCCAAGACTATTCTGTTCTTCCATTTCCAAAATCACTTTTTTATACATAAAAGTTCAAAGCAAAGATCACATTAACCCTTATTTTAAATAATAATCAGCATAACTCAATGACCCATCACATTTCAATTCCAACGTTGTTCTCCTAAAACAATCCACCTACCCTACTCAAGATAGGCATCTTTAGAGTGGGAGCTAAATTTACAAAGTAAGAATGGGAGACAGGAGGTAAAGGTCACTCAGGACCTAAATGACCAGACCCTCTGTGTCAAGTTGGCCCTAGCCTTACTGACTCTCACTACAAGTGCTTTCATTGTGAGAATAATATGAATGTTGGAGACCAGGTGTGGAATGATCTGTTCTGAATGTATCCACCAATGTTTATGTTTTGAAAATTTAATTACCAATGCAACAATGTTGAGAAGTGGGCCTAATTAGAGGTGAGTAGGTCATGAGAGTC
This sequence comes from Perodicticus potto, assembly GCA_963574655.1. Lineage (NCBI taxonomy): Eukaryota > Metazoa > Chordata > Mammalia > Primates > Lorisidae > Perodicticus > Perodicticus potto. The sequence continues at coordinate 25,184 of CAUYRH010062682.1, read as the reverse complement.
ATAAATAGATTCAAGTCATTATTGCAGAATGGGTTTGTTATAAAAGGAAATTTCTCCGTCTCTTGCTCAATTGCTCATATGCGCTCTCCTCTTGCCCTTCTGCCTTCTACCATGGTATGTCACAGTATGAAGCCCAAGAGCAGAGTTCAGTGCTATGCTTTTGGACTTATGAGCATCCAAAACCATGATAAATAAATTTGTTTTCTTAATAAATTACCAAGCCTGATGTATTCTGTCATACAACACACTAAGAAAGGCCAACAATGCACTTTTGATTATATATTTTGGAGAAAGAAATATGCTGCCTGGATCACCTAGATGAAAATAGTCTCCTTAAGGGAATTTATAGGCCCACCAAGGATAGGTATAAATGAAATTTTGGAGAACTGATCTACAGTTTCTGCCATTCTATAAAGTAATTTTGTCTAGTAATAACACTTCAGTTTTTGTGTTGGATAACCTTATAACAATGTAAGTTATTTTGCTTTTTATTATATTTCATTTTCAAATATTAAGGAGGCAAAAAGTGGTTTTGTCACATGGATATTTTTATAATGCTTTTTTTTAGTCAAGTCTATACATGTGCACATCACCCAAATCATGTTCATTGTATCCTTTACTTAGGCTTTTTCCCCTCTCTTCTGCCTCCCTCCCTCTTGATGGTTTCCAATGTTTTTTTATTTCTTTCTGCATCCATGTGTGCCTATCAGTTAGTTCCAAATTATGAGGATGTACATGGGGTATTTTTTCTCTTTTTCATTCTTGAGATACTGCACTTAGGATAATGGTCTGTAGTTCCATACAAACTGCTGCAAATGACATTAAATCGTTTCTTTTTATGGCTGAGTGGTATTCCATGGCATATATATACCACATTTTGTTAACCCACTTTTGAGTTGTTAAGCATTTAGGAGGAATCCACATCTTGGAAAATGTAAATTGAGCTGCAATAAACATTTGAGTGCAAGTGTCTTTTTCATAAAAATACTTCTTCTTCTTGGGTAGATACACAATAATTGGATTACTGGATTGAATGATACATCTACTTTTAGTTCTTTGACAAGTTTCCATATTTATTTCCATTGACATACTAATTTGCGGTCCCATTGACAGTGTATGAACATTTGTTTTTCTCTTCATTCATGCCAGCATCTATTGTTTTGGGGCTTTTTAACAAAAGCCATTCTAACGTGGGTAAAGCATATTGCATTGTGGTTTCAGCTTGCATTTCCCCAAAGATTACTGACATTGAAGATTTAAGTAAGTAAATATCCTAGCAAATAATTTGTCAAATAATTGTGTCAAATATTTTCTAGGAAAAAAACAACTCACAGTCTGAGTTCACTATGGAACACTTGGTACGCTCTGTAGTTGACTTATTTGTTGCTGGTACAGAGACAACAAGCACCTCGCTGAGATATGCCCTCCTGCTCTTGCTGAAGCACCCAGAGGTCACAGGTATGATCATAGATGGTGAGAAAAGTGAAGTGCAGAAAAGATGTTGGGTAGATGTTGCTGGGGTCCTCATCTTCTATTTCTTAGAAAAACTTCACTATTTACACTTCTGTTCCAGCTGCTGTAATCTATCCAAATTTAACAATGTGATTAAAATAAACAATTTTTGTTCAATAGGAGAGGATGACTGAGAGAAGTGAAGAAAGTATGAATAGCAATATGGTTCAGGTGCACCATGTGAATTTCAGGGGTAGTAATCATGGCAGCAAGAGCCAGTATAAATCGGGCTGGGATTGCATCTTGGTTTGATTGTGAAAAGTGTCCTTTGAACAGATACATTTCTTGAAGATACATTTCCTCATTCTGAAAATACCATGTTAAGGTAGGAAAACTGTGAACCTCCTTCATTAAAGCATAAGTGAAATCCTAGAAAGACAATGAGGCTGCCGGAGATAATTTCCACTCTGGGAATTTCTAAAATGTTAGATTCATAAGAAAGATGTTTCCATTTAGGCAGAAGATGTACTTTAAGAAATTTTATTATTCCAGAAGTCTGTTCCAGAAAACTGATGTTTCACAAAATAAGAATTTCTTAAGGATGTGGTAATAATTTTATCCTTCATGTACAATTGTACTTTAGAAATTAACCTTTAAGAAGTACAAGTTTCACAGTAGATAAGAAACATACTCTCCCCACTTTTGTCAAGATCCCACTTAAATGACAATAAACTAATTGCAGATGAGAATTAGCCTTTCAAGGTAAGAAGAAAGGAGTTCAGGAAACAGCCCTTAAGTCTTTGGCAAACTTCTAAAACACAGAGAGCAAAGGAGGGGCAGTAACTGACTCAATGCAGAGTGAGGTTGCAACCTAAATTAAGAATGAGGAGATTTATTATGCAAGAAACGCCAATCTGCATTTCTGCAATCCCCATAGCGTTCAGTACTTGGAAGTACCAAGTGTCAAAGAAGGCAGACAATGACGCTGAAAAGGAGCCTTTCTCTGCTTAGGATACCAGCTCCTTTATCAAGTCATTGATTTGCCCACACCTGAAAGAGAGGCTCACTCTTTGGAGAATATGAGGATACACCTTAGTGTGAGGGACACTAGGGGATACCGGCAAAACAGTGCTGGAAAAAAAGATTTGTTAAAGTTCTGCTCCTTGAATGCAGACACTTAGGTTCTATCTCCATCTTATTGCCTGAAATTCAGCCAAGATATATCCTTCAGAGAGAGAAAAGCTCTAGAGAAAGACCTCTGTATTTGCCATCTTTGTAGAATATTCTAAGTGAAGGAAATCAAAGTTTCCACCCCAAGAAGCAGGGTCATGGAATTTCAAAAGAACAAGATTTAAAACAATAAAAGCATAATGTCTTTCAGAGAGTTATGTCAGGTCATGTAAAAAAATTTAGATTCAGAAAGCACCAGAATTCTTGACAGTAGTTTGTCTATTAATAAAAAAGGGTTCAAACATGCCATACATTTTATACATTTTTTCATCTTTGTCTGATATGGCAGGTGAGCTCCATACCAATATCCAAAAGCAAGAAAAAGGACAGGATGTCATGACCTCCTGTGGTCAGGAGACCTTATATAGGAGAATGAGAGTGTCAGGGAGGCTGCCATACACCAGGCCAAGAGAACAACCACTTCAGAATGGGCTTGAGGAATAATGGAGGTTTGAATAGAGACACCAAAACAAAGGAGAAGCAATCCATATTCTGTGATTTCCCCATAACTGGAAAATTATTAGTTGGAATTTGACACATCCACCTGAACATTCAAAATTAATTCTGACTTGAACAATAGAAAATTATAAATCCAAGTAAAAGTTATTTCTATCTATGCCAAAAAAGTACTAAAAAGTAATGAAATCATATTTATTTAAAAAGAAAAGCATATTTATTTAGTCAGAATGATATAAATAATGACTAGTAATATAAGCAGAAATTTTGCAATCTAAATATATTCTGCTAAATAGAGAGACAGGAATTGTGTATGTGAAAGTGTGTGTTTGTATATGTGAGTATCTCTATATGGTGTTGAGATGGAGATGAAAATTCTCATCTCTTATATTAGGAAATCTTTAAATATTATTTAACAATGGTTAAGGAAGAAATGAAAACAAAGGGTCATTATCTGGAATTATGAACATGATTCCAGAAGAAGATACTGGATTGTCTAAAGTGGCCACATTTGGGAAGTGGGGGAATAAAAATGTTACCATTGCAAATTATACATGCACACGCAGTGCACACACACACACAGAGAAAAAACATACATGTATGTGGATCTGTTCCATGTATTTTTGAAGCCTACATATTATTTTGATATAAAAGTAATATTTGTCTCTTGATTTTTCTGTTTGCCAGCACTGTAATTTCTTGGCTTAAATACATTGTGTTTATTTTTTTGAAATACTTTGTTATTTCTAATTTTATTATATATTTATTATACATAAAATAAATTTGAAGCAACATAGGCTCTATGTTTATTATCTGTATAAGTTATGGGGTATGCTAATTTATAAATATATGCTGATGCATTGTGACTCCTAGTTTGTAGGAGAGTGATATGTACATATACAATGCAACTCTCATTATAAATCCATGTGTATATCTAGGCATAAAACTCATGTATATAATGATGTTGGGACACCTTCCTAAATGCTTCATATAATTCTAAATTGCTATGACATATGTGCCCTTTTTCTCCTTTCTATCACCTCTTACTTGTGTTTTATAGCTAAAGTCCAGGAAGAGATTGGCCATGTGATTGGCAGACACCGGAGCCCCTGCATGCAGGACAGGAGCCGCATGCCCTACACAGATGCCGTGGTGCATGAGGTCCAGAGATACATTGACCTCGTCCCCATGAACTTGCCCCATACAGTGACTCATGACATTAAATTCAGAAATTATCTGCTCCCCAAGGTAAAGTTGTTTCCTTACACATACCTCAGTACTCTTGAAATTCCCAAATTCACACTATGGTTCTAATTCTCTATCAACACAAGATGAGAGAAGTTCAAAACTCAGATGTTTGTCTCATTAGAGGCAGCCTGGCTTCAGTCTGTCAGTTTTGGGGATAGAACTGCCTGTGGATCCCTACTTTTGGGTTGCTGGAGACTCTTTCAACTCTTCCTGTTGAGCAGTGGTTGTACTGCCCAGGACAATCAGAGAAGAACTCTTGACCTAGGCTGTCCACCTGGGGACCCTACGAGGTGGAGTGGTGGTTGTCTTGTAGTGGAAGGGTCTGATTCTAATCACCTAGCTGTTGCAAGTGGGGGTGAAGGCACCAAAGTTCCTTGTATCCCTCCCCAGCTGAGATTTAAGACTAATACCACAGCTCTGGAGGATTGGATAGAGTCTGCCTGATAACAAAATAGAGACAGCTTACGCTATCACACCAAGCAGGTGCTCATAGTCTCTGGCTGCATCTCTGAAAGGGATTTATATAAAAGCTGTAGGGGAAAAACCACAATCACCAGCCCCAACTTATTGGTAAAGGGCTGGTTAATTCCACTTCCTGGGGAACTCTATCCAATCTCAACTTGCCAGTGTTACTAGCCAATCTTCAAAAAATAATCATGGAGTGGAACTAGAGGAAGAACTCAGGCAACATAAATAATCAGAGTAGATCTGCTCTCCCAAGGAATGACCAAGAAGATAGAACAGAACATGCCATTCATAGACAAATGGCTGAAATCTCAGAAATAGAATTCAGAGTGTGGATGACAAATAAAGTTAATAGAATGGAGGAAATGAGGGAAATAGAAATACAAAGAGTTATTTAAAGGTTGCCTCAAGAAATTAATGAATTCAAAGATAAAATCACCAAGGATATGGACATAATAAGAAAAAGAAGCGGGGCTCAAGGAAATGAAAAATTACTTGAGGAGGTTTGACATACAATAGAATCCCTTAGTAATAGAGTTGAGCTGACAGAAGAAAGTACCTCTAAAATTGAAGATAAGACTTTTAAACAATCCCAAGCATTCGAAGAAACAGAAAAATAGAAAGCAAAAACAAATCATTCCTTGATAGAGTTGTGGGATCACTCCAAAAGATCAAACATCCAAATTACAGGAATTCCTGAAGGAGAAGAGGATCGTCCTAAAGGCACAGATGCTCTACTCCAAAATATTATGCAGGAGACACTCCCAAGCATTGAAAAAGTACAGATATTCAGATAGCAGACAGTTTCAGAAACCCAGCAAGACTCAATCCAAATAAAGCTTCTCCTAGACATATTGTAATTAACTTTCCCAAAGTTAGTATGAAAGAGAAAATCCTGCAAGCAGTCATCAGACATAAGAACAGCATTGCCTACAAAGGGAGAAATATTAGAATGACTACAGATATTTTAACCTAAATTTTTCAAGCCAGAAGAGGATGGTCAATAACCTTCAATCTTCTAAAACCAAACAACTTTCAGCCCAGGATCCTGTATCCAGCTAAACTGAGTTTCATTAATGATAGAGAAATCCAATACTTTACTGACATATACCTGTTGAGGAAATTTTCTGTAACTAAACCAGCCTCCCAGGAAATACTCAGATCCATTTTCCACAATGATGGGCACAATGGTCTATCACCAAAGTAAACTTATCGAGAATTTATAGAACAAAACCTATCTTCTACAATGGTGAAATAATTTAAAATATCCACTGGACCTTTCAAAAAATAGGATGGCCAAAACACTACCATACCTATCAATACCCTGAATTAATGTGAATGGTTTAAATTGTCCTCTAAAGAAGCACAGATTGATTGACTGGATACAAAAACTCAGACTGTGCATAAAGAGACTAATCTTACCTTAAAGGGTAAAAAAAAAAACTCAAGGTGAAAGGATAGACATCTATAATACAGGCAAATGGAAATCAGAAAAAAAGTAGGGGTTGCAATTTTATTTCCAGGCACAATAGGATTTAAACCAACAAAGATAAGGAAAGATGTGGAGGGACACTACATATTCATCAAGGGAAACACTCAAGATGAAGAGATTTCAATAATTAACATTTTGTGACCTACCTAAATGCTCCTAAGTTTTTAAAGAAAACCCTCACATAGGGTTGAGTCCTCCATAACTGATATGAACCATTTATTATCTTCCTGAACAATAAGAGTTGGAGATTTAAACACCCTTATGACTCCTCTGGATAGATCTTCCAAAAGGAAACTAAATAAAGAAATAATAGACCTTAACTAGACCCTTGAACAAATGGACTTAACAGACATCTACAGAAATTTCATCTTAATAAACTGAACACACATTCTTCTCATAAGTCCCTGGACCATACTCCAAAATTGATCATATCTTAGGATACAAGTCTAATCTCTATAAATTTAGAAGAATAGAAATTATTCCTTGTATATTCTTGGACCATCACAGAATAAAAGTTGAACTTAACAGCACCAGAAATCTTCATACTCAAACAAAGTCATGGAAACTAAATAATCTTAGACTAAATGATATCTGGGTCAAAGATGGGATTAAGGAATAAATCATCAAATTTTTGGAACAAAATGATAATGAAGACACAAATTATCAAAACCTGTGGGATACGCAAAGGTTGTCCTAAGAAGGAAATTTATAGCATTAGAATCCTTCATCAAGTAAACAGAAAAAAAAGAAGTCAAAAAACTAATGTGTCAACTCAAGCAACTGAAAAAGGAAGAACAATACAACCCCAACCCCAGCAGAAGAAAAGAAACAACCAAACTTAGAGCAGAACTAAATGACATTGAAAACAAAAGAATCATTCATAGGATCAATGAAATAAAAAGTTGGTTCTTTAAAAAGATTAATACAATTGATAAACCTTTGGCTTATCTTCTTCTAAGAAGAAGAAGAAGAAAAGTAAAATCTCTAATAATGTCAATCAGAAACAATAAAGATGAAATAACATAGATATTACAGAAATTCAGAAAATCCTCCATGATTTTTTCAAAAAACTCTATTCTCCAGAAATATGATAATCTGGAGGAAATGGACCAATATCTAGAAGCACGCCACATTCCTAGACTCAAACAGAAAGAATTAGAAATTTTGAATAGACCTGTATCAATCACTGAAATAACATCAACTATACCAAAGCTCCAAGAAAAGAAAAGTCCAGGACCAGTTAGCTTCACATCAGAATTCTACAAAATCTTCAAAGAGGAACTGGAACCTACCTTACATAACTTTTTCCAAAACATAGAAAAAAAAGAAATCCTCCCCAAAACATCCTATGAAGCAAATATCACCTTAATCCTCAACCCAGGAAAGGACCCAACAAGGAACAAAAGTTATAGACCAATGTCATGAATTTCAATGCAAAAATATTCAATGGTACACATATTCCACAGCTTGTTAATCCATTCCTGGGTTGGCGGGCAATTATGCTTTTTCTACATTTTGGTGATAGTAAATTGAGCTGCAATACAGTCTATGGCTAGTGCCTTATGGTAAAAGAATTTTTTTCTTTCTGGGTAGATGCCCAGTAATGGGATCACAGGATCAAATGGGAGGTCTAGGTTGAGTTCTTTGAGGGTTCTCCATACGGCCTTCCAGAAAGGTTGTATTAGTTTGCAGTCCCACCAGCAGTGTAAAAGTGTTCCCTTCTCTCCACATCCATGCCAGCATCTGCAGTTTTGAGATTATGTGATGTAGGGCATTCTCACTGGGGTTAGATGATATCTTAGAGTGTGGTTTGATTTGCATTTATCTAATAATTAGGGACAATGAACATTTTTCACATGTTTACTAGCCATTCATTTGTCTTCTTTAGAGAAGGTTCTATTCATCTCTTTTGCCCATTGATACATGGGATAATTGGCTTTTTATATGGATTAATTTGAGTTCCCTATAGATCCTAGTGATCAAGCTTTGGTCTGATTCAAAATATGCAAATATCCTTTCCCATTGTGTAGGTTGTCTGTTTGCTTTGGTTGTTGTCTCCTTAGTTGTAGAGAAGCTTTTCAGTTTAATTAGGTCCCATTTGTTTATTTTTGTTGTTGCAATTGCTGTGGAAGTCTTCTTAATAAATTCTTTTCCCAGGTCCATATCTTCAAGTGTCCTCCCTACACCTTTTTTGAGGATTTTTATTGACATGTACCTTAGATGTAGATCTTTCATCCATAGTGAATCAATTTTAGTGAGTGGAAAAAAGTGTGGGTCCAGTTTCAGTCTTAGGACTTCAATCCACTCTATTTCACCAAGGATGCAGCTTTTGTGTCTCAACTCTTGGGTGTAAGGATAATGTTCATGAAACTTCTTCCTCTGTATCTGTCTAAATGGGAAATAGAAGAAACAGACAGAGATTGTCAGTCTCCCCCATCCACTGCATCAGCTTTGGGAACCTCGCTGAGAGAAGCACTACATCTGCAGAGATCACCATTTGCTATGCCTTAGGGTGGCTCATGCTGAGTTTGAAACTTATAGAGCCCAGATCCCTAGTGACCTATTCACTCCTTTGTGCATGGGATACCTTAGCATATGAGGTGCTGCACGCCAGATAAGTTTGCTCTTCTGTCCCAGGCTGAAGCCATTGATCCAGAGGGGAGATAATGGTTTAAGGCAAGAGTGGGCAAAATTCTTCTGTAATGGGACAGAGAATAATATTTTAGACTTTGTAGGCCACGGGTTTTCTGTTGCTTTACTGAGCTCTGCCATTGTGTCATGGAAGTAGTCAAAGACAATGTTGAAAGAATGAGGATGGATATGTGTCAATTTTTATGGAGAATGTGATTTAAATTTCATAATTTTTCATTTGTGAAAAATATTATTCCTTTGCATTTTTTCAACTTAAACATTCTTAGTTAATGGGATATGCAAAAGCAGTTGGTTGGCTGGCTGTATGCATGGGCTATTGTTTCTTCAAGCCCAGTAGAAGACTTTTCTATTCAGTAGAAGTTAGGCGGCAATGACAGGTTGATTTGTGTTTTTGTGCCTTATGTGTGAAGAATAATTGCCACAAAGTGACCCAAAGATATACCCTTACCTTTTTTGTAGAAGCTTTATTTTTTTAACACTCTCATTAAGGTATTGACACATTTCAAGTTAATTTTTATTTATGATTTATAACAATAGTTATGTTTCAATTTTTTTCCTAAAGAATTTCAGTGTTGCAAATAGATCTGCTTTATGTCTTATAAAAGCATTTTCCTTTTTTTTACTGATTTAAACATCCAGGGAAATAATCTTAAAATCTAAATTATAGGCATTTAAAAATAAATGTTTAGAGAATGAAAATAAATAAATAAACAAAATGTTTAGAGAATGAGTTTTTCCCCATCTTCATATTTTTAAATAATTAAATCTAAATAAAATAAAACACATTTATGCATATATATACATATATATATGAAAGTGTATATATATATATATGCTTTTATATCTTTCTATACATCTGTCTACCCTATCACTACTTTCATACGTATGCCCCAGGAACAAAAATTTTTCTCCTCCATAGTAATAATACTATTCACACTCTGGAAGTTACTGAATGTGAACATATACAGGCTATATACAAATTTTCCCAATTTTGCTAGAACTTTTTAAGCTTTTATTCCTTTGCAATTTACTGCCCAGTCAAGGAACACATGTTATAATGATAGATTACATTGCAGTTATGATTTTGGCAAGAATAAGGCATAGGTGCTTTGAATATCCCACAGAATCTCACTGGTGAGACAGAAGCACCTATATCACTTATGCTAGTATTAGTTACGGTAAGTTCCTCAGTAACAGGGTGTTATCTTGTGAAGATTTTGCTCTTTATATATAAGTAATAACAATTCACGGCATGGTACTTTAAGACTGCGTTAAAATCCTCTTTCCCAAATCACACACTGAATAGCTTTAGCGTTAATTGATAATCATTGTCTGAACTGATAATCCTGACTTGACTAGTCCCACAATGATAACTTTTCTAATGTTATCATCCCTTCTGTCGTTTTACTTTAGGGTCAACCTATAAGGAATATCTCCTCAAGATTTTTAAATGAAGACAAAGTGCATGGCAATGATAAACATACTCACTGCTTTTATACTTGTTACTGTACTTTTTGTTCTCATCTTAGACAACTCCATTTTAAACTAAATGATATGTTTATTTTAAAAAGTCTTATGACACTTGACATGTCATGTGCCAACAGAAATTTTTATTTTGCACCATAATCTATACGTAGCATTTGTGAAATCTAGCTGATGAAATAGAGCAGCCAATGAGCACAAACCCTGGTGTCCAAGCCTGATGATAAGGAGAACAGATTCAGAAGGTTTATCCCTGGAGTAACCAAGTACTCAGGATTTCAAATGTGACTGGAGACCACTTTAACAAGACCATTGCAATGGCCTTAAACTCATCTTGTTTTTAACTGGGTTTGTCTATGGAAATGTTACTGTTCTTCCACGGACTTGTGTTTATCATCTGTAAAGTGAAAGATTTTTAGCTAGGTATTTACTATATTGTCTTCCAACTCTGTGACTTCTTTATAACTTGGTTTACCTGTCTATTGTCTCCAGGGAACAATGATAATGACATCCCTGACATCGGTGCTACATGATGACAAGGAGTTCCCCGACCCAGAGACATTCAACCCTGGTCACTTTCTGGATGAAAGTGGCAACTTTAAGAAAAGTGACTTTTTCATGCCTTTCTCAACAGGTAATAGAAATTAATTTTACTTTTGACTTTAGGAACAAGGTCACTTTGGGGGATTGGTTGGAAATCCTCTGGTGCTGGTAGAATTGCTCCCTGGACATGATCTGGAACACCACCTCCGATGCCCGTGAGCTTCCTCCATCATTACCCATCCTTGCTATTGGGCAGACTAGTGGTGCTCTGGGAGATGAAATATATCTTCATAATTAGGAAAGTTGAAGTATGGGTAAGTTGAATTTTGGCCTGGATATACCAGTGAGGAACTCAAGAACTCTTCGTAGAAGGAGAAAGTTATTTAGAAGTTTCTCATATTCCCCTAGAAATGTTTCTCACTCTCCAGTTTCGCTGAGTATCTTTCACTTGGTGTCCTCACCACCCAGGTAAACCTTGGGGATTCACATGTAAACAAGAGCAGAATGGGTACCAAAAGGCCTCACCCACAGTTGGAAAAGCAGATGTACAAATAGCCCATTGTAATTCAGTAGGACAGGGCTGTGAGGGAGGAAAAAAAGGTTGCCTGATGTAGGGCACAGGGGGAGAAGCAGCCTGCTTCTCATGCTCTCATTCCCAACACTGAGGCATAAGCTGGTGTAAGCAACATTCAGAGAGGACCTGCCTGAAAGGAGACAAAAAATGTAATAAAGACAAGCAAGACATTTTTAAAGAGGTAATGAACCATGGGAGCAGGACATTTACTCTAAATCGATGATGTTTGAACCTTTGCCAACTAAGAATGGGGCCAGGGAAAACACTGGGAAGGAGGCTAGATCCTCTGCAACAATTGCACAACTCCCTGCTCTTCTACTCATCACCAAATATCCTGGATATTGGCCCTCTGCTCTTGCAATGTGTGTGCTGAGTTCTGGCCATGCCTTCTCTGTCCTTTATTCTGTGACCTTTTATGGCTCTTTTAAATTCTGGCTCTACAGAGAACAAGATGAAAGGGATAACCCCCTCTTCAAGAAGTCACATGTTAGCCCAACAGAACAATAAATAAATGAAATAATTAATAAATAGGCAATTATGTTTCCATGTGATCCATGCTTGATTGAAGGAATGAATATGACATTGAGGAAACTGAGAGTGCAATATTTTATTACTTGAGGGCATAGCAAAAAGGGCAAAGAGGAAATAAAATTTGACCTATGTCTTGAAAAGAGCATCTTGCCCAAAAGGGATAGCTTAAATATGTAAAACACTTGAAACTTTGTCGTGCATTGGAGACTGATGCGGAGTGTGTATGAGCTGAGAACAGGGGATGTTAAGAACTGAAGGAAAGATTATAGAATTTCATACTGAGCACAGGAAACATGAAAATGTGGTTGTGTTTGTAACAAGACAGATTTAAACTCAGAACATAAAAAGAGCAGTACAATGTGAGAATTTTTAAACAAGTGCTTGGTGTTGAGTTGATACTTAGATAGTTATTCATCCTTGTTAAAATCACATAGTAGGTGGATGGAAAATGTGCCTAGTTTTGTTCATTTGTCTACCCACCTCTTTTTATCCATCCATTCATGCTTCATCTATCCATCAATTTATTCTTCCATCCAAGCATTCATCAATGTGTTGCTGTATGTTTTGTTTATGAGAGTCACAAACACAGTGTTTTAGTCAGTTACATGTAAGCAGTAACTCTCCTCTGTATTTATTATTTTCAGGAAAAAGGATTTGTTTGGGAGAGGGACTGGCTCGCATGGAGCTTTTCTTATTCCTGACCAGCATTTTGCAGAACTTCAACCTGAAATCTTTGATTGATACAAAGAAGATTGATACCACCTCAGTTTCCTCCGGGACGTTTTCTTTGCCACCCTTGTACAAGATCTGCTTTATTCCTGTGTGAAGAAAGGCAAATAATCTGGCTGCTGTGGCTGTTGTGGCATCTCTCCCTTATGGATGGCACCCTCCACCTCCCTCATACTATTAGGGATGTCCTCTCTCTCTCATATCTTCCCATTCCTTTAGGATGCAGTGAATAACAAATGTCCATTAATGAGACTTTCTGGAATTTTTCCATGCAACTATATCTACTGTTCCCTACACATCGTAACATAGTATTTACTACCACATATGATAATACTTGAATTGTTAATATGCTGTCACTAGAAAACAGAGAAAAATAATTAGTGTATGATAATGAAGAGCCATTTCTCCTGTGCATGTTCTAGATAAAAAGTGCTATTAATTGCTGAGTTACATTGCAGACTCTCCTGTGTGCATAATGCCAGTAAGAAATTAAAGAAAACAGAGTCCGTGGAAGCCAGACTGTTCCTCATAATAACAAACACAGAAGGAGGCAAAGGGTGGGAGGGAAGGGAAGCTCTCTTGGCTGAATGTCACCAAGAGTCCCTGGAGGTTTAGATTTGAAAGAACCTATGTGCAGCTGCAGCTCAAAACTTTAGGGAAATATTGATAGGATCAGTGACAGGAAGGAACATTAAGGGTTGAAATTCATGCCCTGCTTGAGTATTATTGTTAATAAAAAATAATGATTTAGAATATTCTTCTAACTTCATGTTCCCACTTAGAATCATCCATGATGATTCCTTTTATATTGCTACTCAAGTGTTCTGAGTGTGATTCCTCCCTCCCCATGTAAGAGAACAAAATCTCTGAAATGCCTCCCAGATTTGATTCTGTGTTCCTACTTTCTATCTCATTGTTTCATACTTAATATATAATTTAATGTTTTTTGGTAAAGTGATGAGCCCTATACCATCTCTACACCACCAACAAATGAGCATGTATAAGCAACAGATTCTAGTCATATTCTCCCCTTTCTTCTGTTTTGACATGAGAAATGACACCATGAGAAATGGTGGGAAATGACACCACCCATAGCATGAGAAATGACACCCCCCATTAAACTTATCTAAGCTCATTGACTAGAAAAAGCCATTATAATTTACTAAGATGAAACATGTGTATAGGTGTGTGTATGTATCTATACACATATGTGTGCATGGGTATATATTAAAGCATAGCATATATTATATACACACACATATAGGTGAGATTAAAAGTGGTTCTTTACAATATGGTGTTTATATTATACATATTATTAAATAACTTGCTGGTTTGTATTAAACAATATGGCAGATTTCCTGATAAACTTCTCAGGTAATATAAACATGGGCAAATGAATTGAGTAGATAAGTTAGAGATGAGTAAGTGGAAATGGCTGTTAAACTTACAAAAAATAAAAATAAAACAGTACAAATTAAACCTTTAAACCTTCTCGATTAGCAAATGAAAAAATTTTATTGTGTTAGCAGAGGTGTGGGAAATAGTCTGTCTTGCTTATTTTTCTAGTCTCTTATTTCTAATTTCATTGATTTCTGTTATAATTTTTTCTTATTTTGTTTCTTCTGCTTACTGTGGGGAAAATTGGCTCTTCATTTTCCACCCCTAAGATTGATGCTTAGTGTACTGATTTTATATCATTCTCCTTTTTATGAAAGAAAGCATTTTCCTATGCATTCAATGCTATAAATTTCTTTGTAAGGGTTGTATTTATTCCACAAACATTCTACCACTCAAAATCTAGCAGGAATGTACTTTTTGCATTAGGTGACATTTATCAAGTCCTGGAAGTATTTTCTGCTTCTCTTACCACAGTCGTTTAGAAAACTTTAAAAGAAGGAAAAGTATTTAGGTATCTTACAGATTTTGGTGCCTAAATGGATTGTAGAAAACATTGGATCTGGGGATATTGAACTAACCTTCTGAATAACAATTTACTACTTATAGAATGGCTTCATAACATTGGATTTGGCAAAGACTTCTTGAATATGATACCAAAAGTATAGGCAATCAAAGAAAAGATAAATAAACTGGTCTTCATCACAGTTTACTTTGTTCATCAAAGAACAGTATCAAAAGAGTGTAAAGGCAAACGCAGACTAGGAGAAAATACTTGAGATTCATAACTCTATTTAGAGTTAAATCCAAAACCTATAATGAATTCCAACTCAACAACATCAACCAACAACAACAGATTGGTAAAAAAATGGGACATGACTCAAATGAACATTTGACCGAAGAAGGTAAAAAATAGTGACTTAGAACTTAAAAACAAGCACAAACATCAGTGATCATTAGAATAATGCAAATCCAACCCACAATGAGACACTACCTTCTACCCATTCGGATAGTTGTTTAAAAAAAAATATAGCAATTGTTAAGTGTATTAGAGGATGTGGAGAAACTGGGAGACTTGTGCTCTAATGAGAATGTAAAATGATGCAGCCACTGTGAAAAATATTTAAATATAATTTACAATGTGATCCAACAATTCCACTTATGGATATGTACCCAAATGTAATTAAAACTGGGAACAATAGAGAAATTTGTCCCCACTGACCTTAGCAGCGGCAGTCATAAAATCCAAAGGTAGAAGCACCCCAACTGTCCATTGAAGAACCAACAGGATAAACAAAATGTGCTTGATACATATAATGGAAGATTATTTATGCTTTAAAGGGATGAAAATTCTGACACATGCTGCAACATGAGTAAAATTTGAAGACATTACATGAGTGAACTAGGCATTTCATAACCATACAAAAACTATGATTCCTCTATTACAAGGTATCTAGAAAACACGAACTCAGGGGCAGGAAGTTTCTACGTGCTATTATATGGGTGGTTGCTAAGGACAGAAACTTGACAATGGGGAATTATTCTTTAATGATACAAATTCCATTTTGTCAGATGAAAAGTTCTGGTGATAGTGATGTGGGTTGCATAATGTGATTATACTTAATGCCACTGAACTTCACTCTAAAAAACCATTACTAGTAAATTTTATGTTATCAATGTCTTACCACAATTAAATACTCCAAAACTTTACTACTTGTATCATCTGGAAAGTAAAATAGAAGGAGAAGACCTTAAATAATGTTTATTGAATAAGGATATCCTGAAAACTATAACACATGGAAACTTCAAAAGAGCACTGCTGAAACCATACATGGAGCATGGTGAGAAGCTGTGCATTTGGAAACCTAAATCCATGCAGGTTCTTTTCACAAGGGTCACCTTCAGAATCTTCCTGATTTGGATTACCCTCCATGAACTGTTTTCTTGTGAGAAGTTTCTCCAGATTGAAGCATTGTAATCCGTGGGAAGATGAGATTGATCTAGCTAGTCCACCATGACCACAAAGATGAGTTTCCCCATCACATCATTGACTTAGAAAAAGGACCCACTTCCTGTCTAGCTCCAGAGCTCCTTTCCCAGAGTGTGTCACTGGAAGCAGGGCTGGGCAGGTAGTTTTCCTGATTTGAATGTGCTGACCTTAGATTTTCTGCAAATCCTTGAGACAGTGAGGGATGAAGGGCCTGGCAGGACCACATCTGGGTCTGAGGATCCCCACAGAGATCTTTCTTCCTCAGGACTTACTCCTGGATTCTGGACCTTCCAGAGACTGATTCTAAGAAGAGCAGAGATTAAAAGTGGGATTCTGGGGAAAGGAGGACCCTCTCTCTTTTTTTAATTTTGGGTTAATATGAAGGTACATACAATCAAGTTACATTGTTTGCATTTGTTAGGTAACATCCATGTTGTAGTTGAGTCTTTCCCCCAGGAGGCTTGGCATAAACCTCTACATTGTACCATTAAGGTGGGCATTTACTGAGCTCCCTCTCCTTTTCTTGAATTTAATTGTGTACTCAATACTAATTTAAAATAACTACAGATCCACACGAGAAAGCTTCTCTTTTATAATTTTAGGAATAGCTATTTTGGATCCATGGGAAACTTGAGATTGGGAAATGAACATGGAAGACCGCATGCATCCAAGGTGATTGTCTGAGGAGAGGAACCCTCCTGTGTCAGAGGAAGCCATACCCTGTGCATAGAGATCCGAGAGCACATGCTCCCTGACAAATGTCCATCAGAATCACCATCCACCTGAGGATTTCTGTCTACAAATGGACGTTCCCTCATAGTTGGGAGATTATCTGTCTCATGCCTACAAGCTCTTCTCTGCAGAAGATGAGATTTCTTTTAGCCTCATGGCTAAATAACTGTGGACTTTTGTTTCCAGGAGCAGAATCTGCCTCTGAGAAGAAGGAAAGGCTCTTTCTAACATTTCTTATAGATTTTTAATTCCCCTTATGTTGGTGTCCAGGTCTTTATTTTTATACCTCTTGAAGTGTTGATACCACTTTGTGTTGATAAACAATAGTGATTTCATTTCATTTCTCATTAACATACACATGTAATCAACAATTATATGGTGTTATAAATATTCCTTAGCTCTGTTCTCTGGGAAAGCTGAGCCCTCTGGCACCATGCTAGTAAGGAGCATAATTAAAGCACAGATCTTGACTCTGAACCTTGCTTTCAAATAAAATACTCAGGACTCATCAGAGAAATGGTGAATTGGAGATCCCGGGCAGAAAAATTGCAAGAGGAGCTGAGAATATATTGCTGTGCAAAAAAAGAAAAAATAAAAAAAAACCAGGAATAAGTAAATAAACAAACAAAAAAAATCTCAAGGATTGAATGGTTTGTGGAAAGGGACATAGGATCTAGCCATTTAGGAGACAGTTTGAGCACAAAATAAAGGATAATAGTATTGGATTATAATCTATTGAAAGCAATTGAATCCATGATTACTTATTGATATTAATGAATACCCAAGTAAGTTTAAATTTCATGAGGATTAGATAATTACCAAATTTCAAATTTCATTCTACCCACAACATAATTTTAAATTACTCCGTTGAAAAGAGTAACCTTACAGTGGAGGATATAACTAGCCAGAATCCAAATCTGTTAACAGTAATCATATCAACTTCATTCACAATGGAACAGATTGAAAATGTATGTCACCCCAAAAATGAGAAGAAGAGTGTTATGCAGTTATATTCTGGTCATAGGCACATATGCTGAACTTAATCATTAGGAAATATCAGACAAATTTAAATTGAGAGATGCTATATATATATATATATATATATATATATATATATTCAGCCTACACTCTGAAAAAGTGTCAAGAAATAGCTGAAGAAATGTTCCAGACTGAAGCCTACTAAGGAGACATGACAGCCAGTTGTACCAGGTATCTGTGAATTCTGGATGAGACATAAAACATTTTGGGCACAAAACGTCAACACCTTCACATATTGAATTCAAAATAACTCAATGAACACATAGGAAAAACCCAGAAAGAAGCTAAGGGGAAAAACACCTTAGTTATAAAGAAAAAGACTAAGAATGACATTGGACGTCTCTACAGAATTTACACAAACAAGAAGAGTGTGAAGCAAAATATTTAAACTCTTGAAACCAAACCCACCCATCTTGATTCTGTGCGCAGAAAAATTAGTCTTTTTAAGTGGGAAAAAAAACTCACAAAAACAAATTACAAACATTTTTCTTTAGTTCATCCTTGTAGGAAGTTCAAAAGGAATGTTTCTGAGAAGAAAATTATATAAGTAGAACACTGATGTATGTATGGAAGAAGAGGGGCGTTAGAGGAATAAATGAAGGCAACATACTTTTATTTTTTCTAGTCGTAGCTGATCTAATAGATTTTAGTTTGTTCAAAGTAACAGCAACAACATATTTAGTAATTACAAGTTTAGATAAGTATCAAAGTATATTAATTTTGTAGCAAATTGGAGGACAAATTAGGATTACTTTATTACCTGACAGCCAGTTGCACCAGGTCTCTGCACCAGGTATAATTATCCAAAAAACAATACAGTGTTATTTGAAAGTGATCGGGGATTCATAGAAAATATATGTTGCGGAGTCGGCGCGGCCAGGTCCCAGCGCCGCCAGTGAGCTCCGGGTTGCGGGAAATGCGTCCGCCGCTCGGCCTCCCTCTGGTTTGCGCCGGCCGCACCTGCGCTCTGTACTTGCTGTCCACGCCACTGCCCGGCGGGCTGAGACTGGGCTCCTAGACTGGGAACAGCTGAGAAGGCTCTGCGTTTCGTGTGAGACATGCACGTACTAAGATAAATAGTCTCCTGTCAACTAAGATGATGTGCTCATAATTGGTTAGTGATGGAATCAAGGACCGCTCAGATGACGGAGGCAAGGTCACTGTGGTTCCCCTCAGACCTGGCAGAGCAGCTGGGGCTCTCTGAGGTCCTGCGGGAGTACCGTAAGGAGCCCCAGGCCTACGTGTTCCTGCTCTTCTGTAGTGCCTACCTCTACAAACAGGGCTTTGCCCTCCCTGCTCCAGCTTCCTCAATGTTTTATTCAGCTGGTGCCTTGTTTGGGCCGTGGCTGGGGCTTCTGCTGTGCTGTGTATTGACCTCAGTGGGCGCCACTTGCTGCTACCTGCTTTCCAGTATTTTTGGCAAACAGCTAGTGGTCTCCTACTTTCCTGATAAAGTGGGCTTGCTTTTTTTTTTTCTTTTTACTGTTTTTGAGACTTTTCCCCATGACACCAAACTGGTTTTTGAACCTCTCAGCCCCGATTCTGAACATCCCCATTGTGCAGTTCTTCTTCACAGTTCTTATCGGTTTGATACCATACAATTTCATCTGTGTACAGACAGGCTCCACCTTGTCCACCCTAACCTCCCTGGATGCGCTTTTCTCCTGGGAAACTGTCTTAAAGCTGTTGGCCGTTACCATGGTGGCATTAGTTCCTGGAACGCTCATTAAAAAATTTAACCAGAAACACAATTGAATGCAATGAGCAGCGCTAATCATATCAACTGCAGAAAAGAAATGTGATCTGGATTTTCTGTTTGTCATACTCCTGGACTCTCAATTGTGTCATGGATGTGGCCCTCAAGAGCTCATTTTTAAATTATGCTTCACAGGTGATTTGGACACTTCGTTCATCTGTGTGCACTGTGTTGTCATATAGGACACTCTGTGCTCTTGCAGGTGAATTATATCAGGTTTTGAAACCAGTCCTGGTTTAGCCAGACACTCTGCAAACTGGATGGCCACCTAGAAAGTCCTGTTTATATTGTATTGTCTAACAAGGAGTTCAGCCAGCCTGTTGTATTTGCCTTGGGAGATGGTGTTGATTGTCCTTGTCCACAGAGTCTCTTTTGTAAAATGATAGGCTGTTTGTTAAGTCCTTGTAGATTTATGTGATTAGTGATGATGACATTATGATGACATGATGGTCATGATGTGACTCCATATCACTGACATCCCTCTTCATTTTCTTTTAGGCTCTTGAAGAGTGAGTCTTTTGTACTTTTCTGTGATGACCTTACGTCTTCCATAAGGCAAGGGAAACAAGCCAACACACTGCCTAGGACTTCCATGTAGACTTCAAATACGTGATTTCTGTGACCCTCTTTTGTTCAGACATACTGATGTTACCACATTATGTCAAATCTCATGGTTATAAGGTGTTAAGTTGATTGCAAACAGACTATTAAATAGGATTGGAGCAAATTCTATGTTATGGGTATCTTCTAGAAAAGTTCTTATCCATCTGGATGAGAGCAGGGCTCTTGACTCACCTGAATCAAATGACTATCCATGCAATTTTTTATTCATCTTTTCTGCATGAGAATCCCTTCAGTGTTCTGCTAAGAGAGTGGATTCAGAACCTAGGCTGTCAGCCCTATATACCCTCTAAATGTTTTTCATTTGCCAAGAATAACTAAGGAAAAATTGTATTTTATCTTTTAATTCATGGAGAAAAACTTGGTTTCTGATTACTTTGTGGTATATATATACCATGGAACAAGCAATGGTATATGTATACCATGGAAGACTATTTCATCATTAAAAAAATAGAGACTTGTGTATTAACTTCAATGGAGTTGAAACACATTCTTCTTAGTAAAGCATCAAAAGAATGGAGGAGCAAGTATCCAGTGTACTCATACTAATATGAAGGCAGTAGATGATCTAATACCTGCCCTTATAAGAGAAAAATTCAAATCAATTAGAGCAGGGGCAGGGGAACAAAGGAGGTGGTAGAGGGAAGGAAGGAGGGAGATGGATGTTCTTCCATTAATAGGCACAATTCTCAGGTTATATGGTACACCTCTTTGGGACACAATCATAAGACGGAATCTATCTAACAAATGAAAACATTGTAACCTCTTACTTTGTACCCTCAAATTAATCTGAAACAAAAATAAATAAAATAAAATAAAATAATTGAATAAATTAATGTTTTCATATTATTAGAATAGTGCTTGCCATTTATAACCAATACTACATAATTATATGACTATGAAAATCCTTTCTAAATACTGTATACATGTTCATTTGTAAAAGCCCACCACAATTCATTTACTATTTCCAACAGGGCTCTTATTTATTTAAAATTTATTGTGACCCATCATGTAATGATAATTAGTGTACACATTTGAAGATAGTCATGAAATAATTGCTCAAGCAGCTGAATTGCTTAAATATTTAGTATGTTCACTTATTTTTTCATGCATTTACATAGTTACTTTGTCCTTCAATAAGAATGTATGGATTTACATGCATGGGAGTTATTCATTTATTTGTTTAAGTAGCCTTTCTTTTATCAAATATTCATTGAACCAATATATTCCAGACACTGTTTCAAATAATGATTTTCATTAGTGAGAAAAACAGAGATCCTGCTCATATGGAACATGTATTTTAGTGAAAACAATTAATAAAAATAAACACGAAAGAAAGGATTAGCAAAGTTGTTAGCAACTTCTATTTACAGCCACATTACCCAAGTTCAACTCCTATCTTTGACACATAAAAACCTGTGTGGTCTAGAGTCACAAGGTTCAACAATACTTCACCGAGCATCTGCTTAGTCATTTGATTGTTAAAATGAGTATAATAACAGTATGGTAGGCTTAATAAAGCCTTAATGTGGAGAGATCCAGATTATTGAGGTTGGCTCAATATAATCACAAGAGGGCTCATAAAAGAGAGGGAAGCAGACAGTAGTAGGAAATGTGACAATAAGTAGGTGTGACAACAGGGGCAAGGGTGTGGTGAAGCAAAGAAGAGTTCATGAGCCCAAGAATGCAGGCATCCCTCAGAAAAGGAAATGGAAAGAAAGTCAGGTTTTCTCATAAAAGCCTCCAGAAGGAACTAGCATGCTACTCATTCCTTTATCTCATCTGTGGGTGTTTTGTCACACCTTTGCCAACACTACATTAAAGCATCTTCATCTGTCAATCAAGAAACTATATGATGCATAATGTCTAGTTTTAAATTGGATTTTTTCACCTATGTCATAGCCATTTCCACTTTCTCATTGGTAAAATATCTGAATTATTTGCCTATATGTTCTTATTATAAAGCTAAATAGAAAAGCACCAAGTTGGATTACAGCATGTATGGTATGAGCTCAATATTGTAAATAACCAGTGAACTCTATGTCTAAGTATACATAAATTATATTTGATATGTTGTGTGAATATATAATTTGGTACAAATATATGTATAGATATACATGTATGTCCATTCCCGTATGTTATCTTTAAAATACATTCCAATGTTTAGGTAGCTTCTTCTGATAAAGGAGCTAGAAGAAGGGCAATGAATGACATCAATTCTAAGGTCATACACTACCAGCAGAAGATAGAAAAAGTCCTGAGTATAGTTTGACATAGGTTATTCTGTTGACTATGTTTTGGAGGACACATGAAGCTAATGATTTCAGAACCAAGCCATCAAATAACCACCAAGTGGTAAAGAATGTACTGGAAACTGAAAATAATAAAACCTGGCAATTTCTCTCAGGGATTTTGTTTGTGTTTGTGTGAAAAAAGAGTATCACTCAGAACACATGAGTAGCAATATGAAAGCATATGTTTCCAAACTAAGTTTTGAAATAGAATTAATAAAAATAGTCTATACCTTTACTTAGGAGAAATTAATTACACTTCATTTTAATACCACGGTAATACCAAAGGAACTACATAAATTCTAGTACATAGTGTTTTTCTCCTTATAATTGATGTTACCAATGTATATCTACAGGTTTGATTTACTTCTGATCACAGATTTTCCTTCAATAGAGTAACTTTAGGTGGCAACAGCCAAGAGCACTTCCCTGCCCTTTTCCCCTATGTCCTTTTCTTTGCTTATCATTTTGAGCACCAGCGTGGCCTACTGGGACTCTACTTTAATTTACATTTTACTTGTTTTGTGCACAAAAGAAGGAAAGTCTGAGAACTCACGCAACAATTAATAATGGCATATATTAAAAATGGGCAAGAAATAAGTCTGAATTATACACCAATCATTTTCTCTCATTTACAGTGAGAACATTAATAACTCAATATTAGGTAAGGGTTAGTATATGTAGCGATCAATACAAGGGTTATAGAATACTCCTACTCTAGGAATAGTAGGCATGTTTGAGTAAGGAAATGCTCCTAAAATGAGTTATGATGCCCACTGGATCTAGAGGGAATGTGGAGATGTGAGATCAGAGGTCAGAGAAAGCATCTCTGATAGTGGGAAGGAGGTAAATGATGCCCTAAAGGAGAGGGAGATGCATGGGGCAGAACAGCAGCATCTAGACCATCTGCCCTAATTTAGAGAGGAATAAAGCAGAGCTGGTAAAAGGGCGGCAGAGAAATAAATCCATTGAAAACTGGGCTGGTGTCAATATCCTTTAGGTCCACCAGCGATTTCAGGTTAAAGTTCTGTAGAATGGAGGTCAGGAACAAAAACAGCTCCATGCGGGCCAGTCCTTCTCCTGCACACATCCGTTTTCCTAAAAATAACAAACAGAAAGGGTAACTACTCCTTTCATGTAGCAGAGACTATGACAAATACTGTGTTTGTGACTAGAACAAAGAAGATCAATAACTCTGTGGTGAATTCTTGGACAGATGGAGGAATGAATGGATGAATGGATGGATGGATGGAAGGATAATTGGTAGACAAAGAACACAAAGCATGGACAAATTTTCTGTTCATGTAAGACCTGATCTTAAAGGGCACCATTCGTTTAACAAATGTTTATTAAGTATCAACTCCATGTCAAGCACTTTATTAAGGGTTCTCCTATTAAAACAGTTATTTTAATGTTTTGATTTTCCATTTATGTTTTTCAAGAAATACACACACAGTCTCATGATTTCTGACCCTAGTCTGACATTCCATGATCTTCTTTCCACTCTTCACACCCTCTCCTATCAGCTCTAGTCACACACTTTCTTTATCACTCTCCAACACACAATTCTGTGTCAAGTCTTATATCATGTTGTTCCTTTGCCTAAGATGCACTTTTCTTATATTACATTTACGACACAGGTCAAATTTCATTTTCTCTTTATGCCCTTTGCAATAAAGTCCTGTTCTCTCAGAGTTTCTTCAACATTATATTAATTCTTCCAATGAAGCATAGGTTACATTCTAAGTGATTCTCTCCCAAATTTATGTATTGAAATTTAATCCCCAATGAAACAGTATTGGTGTGGCCTTTATAAGATGAATAAGTCATAGGGGCTGTGCACTCCTTGGCCTAATGATCCAGTCATTAGGAAAAGAAATGCAAGGGAGATATTTCCCCCTTTTGCTTTTTTTGTCCTTTCACCAAGGCAGGACACAAACAGAGTATTATCTACAGGATCAGGCCCTCACCACATACCACTACTGCTTGTCCCTTGATCATGGACTACCCTGCCTCCAGAACTGTGAGCAATAAATTTCTGTTCTTTATAAATTACCTAGTCTTGGGAAATTCATTAGGGCATCATAAAGAGTTGAAAACAGCAGGAGAGGCCATCTACAGCAAACCCACAGCCAATATCATATTGAATGGACTTAAACTGAGATAATTTCCACTTATGTGGTGCCTGTGGCTCAGTGAGTAGGATGCCAGACCCGTATACTGGAGGTGGCGGGTTCGATCCCAGCCTTGGCCAAAAACTGCAAAAAAAAAAAAAAAAAAAAAAATATATATATATATATATATATATAAAAAATATATTCCAGGAAGTTTCAATATGCATTCGTGCTTTTTAAAAAGCAAATCTTTTTTTTTTTCTTTTGTCACTAATATGACCCAAAGCTTATATCTTCTGCCAGTGCTTTATAAAAATGAGTACAGGGGTGTCCATAAAATCTGCATCTTAGTCTCTAATGTTAACTCATCCTAAAATAAAGTGTGAGTTCTCA